>CABEEJ010004563.1:0-62310 GCA_901482245.1 Timema douglasi
CCCCCTCCTAAAAAAATTGGTTCTTCCTGTTTCGTCTGTCCCCATGTCTCTCTTTCCATACAATCGAAACAGTTTGATGGATTTGGTTAAAGATTAACATTAAATGTTAACTATCTTGGGGTGTTGGTTCTAGCCATCAAACCAAGCATAGTTTTATTAATGACTGATTGTTTAAAACACGATTTTTATTAAAAAATAATTGTTTTAACGATTATGTTATGCTCATTCATCTTCACTTTAATAAGGTGATCATATAGAAACTTGTTTAATAAACACTTCTAAGTAAATTAGATATTTATCTAGGATACCTTGCACCATAAAACATGACAATATAATCTAACGCCAACCCACAAGCGACCCCCATTCCTTGAGAACGATTATAATAGAATATAAAGCCTATAATGACGTGTCCGAACAAGAAAGTCTGTAGAACAACGACGCGTCTTTTCACAATATCACGTTAAAAAATGGTATGCAATTTATTCGCTTGTATATGTAATTAATTCTTCTAAAGAAACTTTTAACTTAATATTGTTAACATTTAACTCTTTGAAATGTAATAGAATATAGCTATATTAAGTCTTACCTCTATTAGACGCATCACTACTTTGAATTAAGTAAATGCAATTGGGACGAAAGTACTTATTTAGAGAAGTCATTACTCCTTTGAACTCAACCAAATCATAATTTTTATCCCCACTACTCTGTAAACAATTTTCTGAGTATAAAATAAATATGAGAATTAATTTAATTATCATGAAGCTTAAAAACATTAAAAACAATAGATCTTAATTTAAGTCACAACTATAACATTACTAACATTACAACCAGAATTATGCCATATATGCTTGGTGTAAATATTTGTTACATATTATTTTGTTTCAGATAACTGAAATATATAAATGAGCTGCTTGCATTACATCTATATCTGGTATTAGATAGTGATAAGAGATTAATATTGTCACAGTACATTTCAAGTAATTACATGCATCAACAATATGTTTGCCAATCAATGAACCAATATGGCTATTCTCTTTTAAATGACTATAAGCTTATTTTTGGCATAGTCCATAATATTGGTGACAATATACTCAATTGAGTAATTTAATTCAAAGAAAAATATAAATGTGTCTACTTAGATTCTTATTTAAAAATATAACTTCCAGTGACGGTTGAGTTAACTTTATTTGTGAGTGTTTTTTAACGCCCTGTGGTCCCAAATAATCCAATCTCGCCTGAATGCTTCCTCGCGTGATCAGAAAGTAGTATACAAGCTGATAAACTACATTACTACCTTCCTTCTCGCCAATCAATGTGCTCTGGCTCATTTGACTTATCAAACAATCCACCACCACTCGGTGAATTTAACTGTGTGTTAATCGGTGACCTGGCTGTATAAGGGTAAGGTGTCAGACTTCTGTGCTGGCGGCTGGGGTTCAATCCTCGGTCTCGGCACAGATTTATCTGATTACCAAACTCTTCCTTCACCTCTGACAAGACATCTTGTGAATGTGGGGAATGCCAGGCCTCCACCGTGGTTCGGATTCCACGTTAAACTGTAGGTCCTCCATTTCATCTCACAATCATCCTACCATTACACATTAGCGTAAGTTCGTATAACCCGAACGGGTAGTAAGACGCGGTACTAATAATAATAATAATAATAACTGTGTGTTAGGATGGCCAATCCTTGGTTCCACCAAACAGCTTAGTGTCTAGAGATACCGCCACTGTATTGTGAGGGTCTGTTATTGGCTTACAGGATCACTAACACATTCATGCTACTTTTATCAAAACCATTTGGCTTTTGGACTATAGAAACATTCAATTTTGAAAATTATTCAGGTATAAATTTTCTTATAAAATGGTCGGTAATGGTATAATGTTTTTAAGAAGTAGTTAATGTCATTGGTACCCATACCAATTGGTACTTGAAAAAAAAACTGTCGGTCTCTTATTGTCTGGTTTGCAGGGAGTGCGTAGATAGAAATTCATATTCAAATCGGGTTTACTGAGGGGTCCCCCCCCCCCCAAATGGTTTCCCACTATTCCTCCTAGCAAATGAAGTTGCAATTTTTTTAACTAAGACTTTTCTAATCTCTTCTCGTTGGCGAAAATACGTTGACAAATAATAAAAGGTAGTAATTTGGAGAGGACAGATGCCATTATTAGATTAATTTTGATTTTTGCTACTTTTTTAAGAAGTACTTTCTGTAATAAAAACTAGAGGAAATGTACCCCCATTTTCGCGAAGAAAATGGAGAAACCAAGAAGGGGAAAACCTGGTGTATACTAAACCGGGAATATATTTCTTAACATCTCCTTTTATAGATGAGCCTAACAGTTAACCCACATGCTCACCAATGCGGGTATTTGACAACTGGGGCGAAATACTAAATTGTTCATTCGCAATTAGCAAAGATATTAACAGTTATTTTTTTATTGAGAAGGTCAAGGTTTGAATCTCGGCAGGGGGTAGGAGGAGTAATTTTTTTGTATGTGATATATCACTGTCTAGTCTACCCATTAGGTTAGGCGTTGGGAAAACGCTGCGCTCGACCAGGGGTCTCCAAACTACAGCCCGCGGGCCACATCCAGCCCACCACAATATTAGATCTGGCCCGTTCCAAGATTTTATCAAAAAAACAAATTAATTGTTTCTTTTCGTTATTTTTTAACCACACTGTTTATTTGGCATGTCCAGTTTCTGTCCAGATTCTCCCATGACACAAAGCCAGATTGCTGTCGGAATTGCAAACCCTCATTTCCAGTCGTAGGAGCCATTCCTTATACCGACAACAGAACGGTTTGACTGTGACGTAGTCTCCCGGCAGAGGGCTAGCAAAGGAAAGTTTTCAAAGATATTACCTAATTTAAAAAAAAGTAATTATATTGACTAATTATTATAAATATAATTTATTACATATAAATTGATTCATTTCTCACAGAGAAGAATCAACGTCAATCACTTTTATCAAACACTGACTGGCGTTGGAAAGTGGAATTTTTATATACGTGACTGGCAATATGACTTTAATCTAAATTTGCATGTTGAAACAAATTTGATTTATGATCTTTTTGCGCATGTCAAGGCATTTAGGGAAAAAATAAGGCTACTTGAAGAACGGGTGAACGTTACTTTGGCCCGCAAACATGTGTAAAATGTGGCCCGCCTAGCAAAACGTTTGGAGACCCCTGACCTTGACCATTCGGCCACTGGAAATTGTATCAAATAATTATTGTTTTAAAACGCATGCTCAAAAATACAAAAAGTTATTCGATTCATGATTATATCCACACGCTAAGTGTGTCAATATTTTTCTACACAAGAAGGCTCTTCTATTGAATTGTATTCTAGATTAACAGCTTGTTAGAGAAGCTTAGTGTAAATGGTATTGGCACAATTTGCCATTAGTCTCTAACGTAATTACATAACAAACCAAAACGCGCACTTATAATATCTCAGGGTAATAGTGTCTTTTAGTGAAATCATTCATCGTGTTTTACACGCGCGGTATCTTCCATTGTTCTCTGAGGCAATACAAATACATAAGAGTGAATTTGTTTTATTATCAATTTGTCAACCATAGTGACATTCGCAATTTGACACTGTCGTTATCCATCATTAATATAGTAAAAATTGCTTACATTTTTATTTCAATAATTTTCTTCTTTTTGATTTATTTCAGGGTATTATAAAACGTATTTCAATTAAGTGTATGAACATTTTCAATTCAATAGGCTAAGACAAACACAGCATACATTTTAAAATTAAATATTATTGAAGAGCTAAGTCAATTTGTTTTTAATACTACTGGGTGACCTGGTGGTCTAGGGGTAAGGTGTCAGACTTCTGTACTGGCGGCCAGGGTTCAATCCCAGGTCCCGGCACAGATTCATCTGATTAGCAAACCCTTCCTTCACCTCTGACAAGACATATTGTGAATGTGGGGAATGCCAGGCCTCCACCGTGGTTCGGATTCCACGTTAAACTATTTCATCTCACAATCACCCTACCATTACACATTAGCGTAAGTCCGTATAACCCGAACGGGTAGTAAGACGCGGTGCTAATAATAATTTAATACTACTAACTTTACATTTAACAAATTATAGTTTCAAATAACGTAAGAAATCTAATACTGTATCAAACGTGTACTTTAATTTATTTATTCTTACTAACATTCTTATGCCATAAATATATTGGCTCAAAGGAACTCACTTTCTGACCTGAATAAAAAACATACTGATCAATTTGAAAAATGAAACCTGGACATGGGAATCGAGCCCAGGACCTGTACTCGTGTCAAGGTGTCATTTTCCAACATTACCATTATGTTGTTTGATGACGTTGTATCGATAACTAAAGATAATTTCCATCTTTTAACCTTCACTGGTCATTCACAAGGATTTGTACAAGCGGTGGCTTGTCTCCCTGTTGCACGCGACTGACTGACTGAGGAAATGAACTAGAACTCAGCAGTGGCGGGAGGAAGAAACATTTGATTATTCTTTGTTAAAAATAAGTCACCGGTCAGGTATATGTCACACAAAACCCACCCCCCTGTAGTTTGTAAAAACTTAGATGAGCGTAGTTTGAACCTGGGGAAGAGCAATCACAGCCCCACATTATAGAGTCAAGGCATCTCAAGAATTCGATCCCTAATCATCATATTGGGACGGGGCAGGATCTGCAGGGAATCCTTATTTCAGATAAAATAATTAAATTGCTGAGTACACACTAAACAACAGCCCAATTTGGCGTGGCTCGTTATCCTTACAAGGACGTTTCCTGAGGTCCCAGGTCAATTCCCTGCAAGGCTAACAAACAACAGCCACGTCGTTCACCTTGGGGTCTGCGCAATAGTTCATTACATGTAGTTGTGATTTTACAACTTTCACTCCATTCTAATGAGGGTACATTCCCTCAAAGCTACCCTTATCGCCACAGAGCAAGTTATTATTAAGCCTTAGTGTACAATTTTAACTGTTTCTTCATCACTTCAAGTACACTTTTTAACGAAAATAAAAGCTAGAACCGGAAAAATCTGTACTTCTCACAACATTCAATCATACGACAAATGTGTTACTTATTTACTGTAGGAGAAAATAGCCCACGAACGTGTCAAGAAAAAATCTGCTTCTGGGAGATAAAAGGGGATGCTTATCATAAAGAAAAGGAGTTTGTCGCACTGATACAGAGAACTTGTTTTTTACTTATGGATATAAAACATGGGTGATTCCTTCTGCAACGATTCCCAGAGCTCTACTCAACCAATTTTACTTTTTATGTATTTTTCAAATGGAAGCCTACACACCGAGACAAAAATTTCAAATTTCAAAATAATTCTTAAGGGGATGTCATAAATTATAAAATACAGTTTTTTAGATAGACAGGCCTTGAGTTATATCAAACCAATAGTAATTTTCTTTAAAGAAAAATTTATTCTAGAATTATTAAAATCAATAATCACAAATTTTCAATAACAAAGCCCCAATCTGTAATGTGTGTCGGTGAATGTAAGAAAGAGTTCCCGATGTCATGAAATAAAGTGGTTGATATCGCTAAACTGAGCTGTAGATTTATAAAAACTCTACAAAGTGTGAATTCCCGACGATCTTTAAGGCCCGTTGACACGATGTTAGTGGACTAATGCAAGTTTAGTGGTATAAGCTTACTAACATGTTAGTTGTGTTGACACGCAGTTTTCACTTGTATTAGTATCGTTTCTAAAAACATGGCTGAAAATGAAGTTGTCCTAACCGATCTCTATATTGGTGCAATTTTTTTTTATCACTGCGTCTCATTCCTTGCTCGGGTTATTTATACGTATATATTAATTACGCCTATGTGTTAGAATCTAGAAAGGGTGAATATAGAATAAGAATGGATGGCCAAATAAATTACAATTTTTCAGTAAACGCAATGTAATGTTAAAATATTGTTTTATATAAACAACGTTAGTGATTAGTATGTCTCATATTTCTTAATTACTTAATAGTTTAAAATATATTTAAGTTGATCCCAAATAATTATTATATTATTTTTCTTGATTTTTTAACTCACTTAGCACACATGATAAATAAAATTAAACTCAAATAAGGTCAATAAATCCCAATATAACCCTCAGTTGGGCATTTTTTTAAATAAGTCTAAAGCAGGGTTTTAAAGCCCTGTTTTAAATTTTGGTATACTAATAACAAAATATTTTGTTAAATGGCTAGTCTTAAAATATTCCTTAAAAATAATAATTCATTCATTTGTAGGTGGTTTAAATATAAACTATCTGGTTAGCTATGCGATAATAATATTATGTTATTTATCTGCTAACGTTTCTAAAGCAATCATACAAAGTGTTTGAGGTGTGTGGGCTGAACATTATTAATTAAAACTTATAAAGATTGTTTAAAGTGTCAAATACGGAGATTGTAAAACGTACCGAAGATTTCGCGTGAAAGCCGCCGGCCATTCATACCTTACTTGCTGATAACGCGAATATTATGTTGCTGGAACTAATCACGGTACTACAATGTTGTGTTATATTTTGTGATTGTATACAAAAAAAATTACACAGGCCACGTTGATTGGTAGGAAATAATGGTTTGGTAAAATTATTGATAACACTTGTTTACCGATATTAAATAATATATCTCACAAGGAACATTTTCAATATTTAAGTAGGCCTAAAATTTTATTTTTGAAACTTGTATAGAATATGTACACCTGATATAACTTTACAATATCCTGTAGTGCAATATTCCTCGCATTCTTATCTTTACAAATTCGGTGCTTAAAACTGCACAAAAACTCATTCTTTTCATAACATTCCACAAATAAGTGTCCCCCGCACAACCAATTCTTTAGTTGCCGCCGTTTTGAATTGTCTACTTGCATTAGTAAAGTTGGAAGGTGACCAACTTTTTCAGTTGCAAGTGGACTTGCATGTTAGTAGCTTGCTTGTCTGTTTACACGGTGCAAGCTGCGCGCGCAGCCAGATTAATGTACTTGCATTAGTCAACTAATAACGTGTCAACCGACCTTTACTATAACGTGTCAACCGACCTTTACTACAATGCTGTGACTTGGGTAAGCAAGACGTGATTTATAGCCTCACGTCTTACTGCCCGTTCAGATTACACGCATAAGTATTAGCTAAATTTTGTTCAGCGTAGGAATTGTTTTCTGAAAGGCCTTTTTCCCTACCAGAAATCTATTATATAGTAGGATATTGGTAGAGAAAAAGCCCTTTCAAAGAGTAATTCCTAGAGTGAATGGAGTATACGCCAATTTGTCAGGGATGATGAAGACTGAATATAGAGGAAGTGTATCTGCATAGAAGGAAAGTGGAAAACCTTTTATAAAAATCCACCCTTAATGCATCTAGCTGAGATTCAAACACAGATCTCCCTGTATCGGCAGGGTTATATATTGCAAGAATGACGCCTTAGAGTCCTAGACCATAGGTTCTTAAACCATGGGTCGCGTTCCCTCCGGGAGCCGTGAGAAGTATTCTTGAGGTCACGGCAAACATTGACAAACGTGAGTCAATTCAACACTTGAAGATCTGAAAATGAAAACCAAATTCTACGGGAGGGACTAAAACACCTTATAGATAAAACAACATCAGTAAATCAAAAAATCATAATGGGTTATTGAAATACATATAAAAAGGAACTTAGAACTTAGAGAACATTTAGGAAAACAACTCTATTTTATGTTTTTTATAGTATCTTTAAAAAGTAGACATGTCTGTATTTAATTCTCAATGGTCTTAATTTTCATAATCACTCTCTGATGATATCACTGCTTCCATCCCTCTTTGCAATTCCATGTACCATTGTTGATAAATGTTCGGGACATACTTCTCCAAAAACTTCTTGACATCATCCAACTTTTTTGGATTCACAGGTAAAGATATTGAGTATAGCTGAGGAGCACTGTCGATATCGATGTCTTCTATGTGAGTCTTCTCTTTAAAGGCAACTAAACATTCCTCTTGAATATATAAATAATTATGCCCCTTAGAAACACATTTCTCGTCCCTTGCAACGAAAGACTTTGTACTTGGTTACATTAAATAGGCAATGTTTATTTTTAATTTGAGCAACAAAAAAGTCTCAAGTAACCCTTGAAGTTTTTCACCATGTTTTTCTCTACACTAATAACCGTAAACTTTTAGATGCTCGCTGCATGAGGGAATACTATTCTTCTGGAATATACACAAATTTTTTTGACGTTTTAGCTTATTGGCAGTATTTGGGCAAAGTTTCTGTCGCATGGCAGAAATGAATGGCCACGTTCTGGAAAATTATGAAATATGTCATCAAATCAGCCGAGGCATAAATATTTGACAGAAACTATACAATTAACATATTCTTGTTCTGTCCAGTGCATTTATCAATGAAGAGATACAAACATTTAACTTCTTTACTTACAAAGTGCTCAATAAAATGACTGAAGAACGGTGTAGTATCATTAGCACCTTTCTTAGCTGTAGTTTCATCGTACATGTAAATTTTTGATGTATCAGTTTTAGCCATAAAAAGCATTGATTGAATACCCAGATCTGTCTACTGTATAATACATCCCCCACTGGTGGTACAGGAAGAGGCAAGTTTTGTTCATAATCAAAACAAATTACATCCACAGATAGGTCTTCATTAACAATCTGACTCTTTTCTTTCAGTTCATCATAAAACCTTTGAACTTTGCACAAATGTAAGTTTTTTCAATCACCAGAGATATATTATTTTCCTTTCATCGTGTTCATATTCTATTTTTACCACCAATGCATAGCAGACAGCACAACAATCAGAGCAGGGTTTTCCAAATGAAAGGTTAAAATGTATCTTAAAAATATTATTGTAAAATTCATAACCGATATCAGGTTTACACTTTTCCCCTTGATTAATTTTTTGTATACATCAGGTTCATATTTTTCAAGGTACAAGGAGTGCATTTTGTTGACACTTATTTCTGGTGACAAGTATTTTGTTTCAGATACTTTTCTGGAATAATGTGACTGTCTTTTATGAAAGGCAATAATAAGATTCTTGACCTGATCTATAAGAAACGTACACTTGTTATTTACTCTTGAACCTTAGGATTTTACTTTCTTATCTAACGGAGGTGTTTTACATAGGAATTTATGAGCTGATAACCTCTCAACACAAGCCTTCTTTATACCATGCAGCCCACAAAAAGATTTCTTGCAAATTAGAATCTCTTTACCCCCTTTTATCATGTAATATTTCAATGTAGCATTCCTTTTATCTGGCAATGCTTGAGAAGAACTGGAAGGACTAGCTTTTTTATTACTTGGGATAATCAACTAATTTTTCTCGTTCATTTTTTTTTACGTTGAGTTCTGGGCGTCTTCTATGAATAGAGAAAACTTTGATTTGCCCTGACAAAAATACATCTTGCACGTTTTTATTTGATGATTCATCGACAGTTTTAAGCATGATTTCTTTTTCAGGATTGGTAAATTTACTTGTGCATTGTTGCTTACAAGAACAATCATTTGTCTGTCATGCATGTACAACCTTCCCCTACTTAGAAATATCTTGTTTACCTGTATTGCTTTTGTGTTTTCTAACGTTTTGAATCCACTTTTTCACATTTCTTTTCCTTTTCTTCGTTTTCACTTCATCTTGACTGTTTTCATAATCACTTAATTCAAAATAAGTTAGTATATGATTGTATATCATCATAATACTAATCACTATTTGGACCATATATAATAGAATAGAAACACAAAACAGAAGGCACACCAAGTAAGCTTTACAATGACTGAACAGCAGTAAAAGTGGGAGTCGCAATATGTTTCCAAATAAACAATTGAGAGGGAAACCTTTATATCCAGCAAATGCCTTGTTTTCATTCTCAGTTAAACTGCAATTTAGAAAACAGGCCACGTTCAGAGATAACTAGTGGCTAAAATATAAACTTTCCACATATTCACTTATTATAGAACTATTGTAGTTACAATAAATACTACAGTACCTTTCATTTTATATTTGCTTATTTCATGGTGGAAATGTCGTCCGGCATGATTAAACGAACTGTCAAAGGTGTCACTATTGTTTTGAACTTACCTGCTAATGACCGGGAGATTGGGGATCGAATCTCGGTCGGGTCTATTAAGAAGTAAAATGCGGTGTTAAACAAACTAAGATACACTAATGGTTTACATGGGCTATCTGGATATATAAAGTTGGGCAATTATTGTATTTTTTAAATCATAATAATAACTGCACGTTTGCATTTTAGCAATAAATATATTCATTATTTGTCTCTCTTTTGATCCAAAACTGATCAAAATCAGACACTAGATTATAAAAAAAATACTCCTTAGCCATTACCTGGGGTCGCTAGTAATTTTGTCTTATGAAACGGTGCTATGAATAATTATCAAATATATCCTGATAATGTTTTAGGTGTGAATTAAATATAAGGTAATATATTTTTAAATGTGGATACATTTGATCAAGTCTATTTGGGCCACCGACCAAATATATTATTCGTATTATAAGTAGACCCTATACATATTCTGAGTTTGGTCCAAATAAGTAAACATTTATTATTTCCCCAATTCTAGCATACATTTGTAATGCTGTGGTGACTCTTTTAACATAATGTTTTTTTCAAGTGTAACTTGTTGTTTATTAGTAGTCTGAGGTTTAAGCGCCAAGCAGTGCTATTCTAAATCCCGGCAGAGTTGGCTATCTGCCACAAACCTTGAAGAACGTGTCTAGGTAAGAGATTTTGTGAAGCTGTTATCTATCTACTATCAGTGTTGGTTTACCTAGGGCAGACAGCCAGTTCTGGTAATATTCACCTTCATCATCCTGTCGTCCTATGCTCCACAATAATAATTTACGTGCCCATTCTTAATCTATTTATTATACCATTGAACAACTTACAAAATAACTTAATTTTATAAACTACACAGAACTTGATTCCCCAACCCTTAATCCAACACTGTGAAATGGGAGACACCCATTTCACCAATTGATACACTTTCTAGCCATGCCAGGACTCGAACCTTAAATCCTTAGTTCATTAGTAAGCTGCACTACCGATTGAGCTGATGTGTCGGCCATGGGCTCCCTTTGTCAAAAGTGTTCTCTCTCGGTTCAGAAATAGATGGCTTGCTCGACTGGTGACTGTTTAGTAGCCAATGTGTTGTCAGGACACAAAGATCTCGTAACATTAGTTGAATTAAACAAAAGTCACCATTAATATTGTAAATACCAATCAATCTCAGTGCAGAGATAGCGGCTGAGACCTGTAGTCATAAAAGGTTTTCAATATTGTGAGTTAGATGACGTGTTTTGTGCACCAATATTATCACCGGTAGGGCGGACATCGTCAGAAATGTTCCTCGTTATAATCCACAAGGTAAGGATTTAACATTGATAGGATACAAGTTTTCTATTTTTCTTTCTATAGTATTGTTATCATTCATTTCTTTAAGAATGAATTAATTCAACCCTCAAGTTTTATATATTCTTTAAATTATACAGTGAAACATGTATACTAGTGTTGTGTCAATTTTGGTACCATACAGTATGAATAAAATTACTTTTTGCTTGTTTTTAACTAAACTAATGCCAAAAATAATTTTATTAACATTTAGGGAAGATTTTTCAGATTAATTTTAGAATACACATACAAAATGTTTACAAACATTGGTGATCTTAATATTACCCTTTGTATTCAGAAGATGTGATCCTAGTCATTTAGAAAATATTATTTGCTAAACAAATTGGCTTACCGTCTAAAGACTTCTAATGAATTATATTTTAATTTATATCTTTAGATTGTTAGCTTGATGCGTTCTTTATTAATATAATGTACATTTTGATATTGGTCAATGGTGGATGTTAACGTTCCTACCGAAAAACCTAACTACTTGAGAAATGTGTAATTAATTTTTGGCCCCTTTACACCATGTCAAATGTTCCAGAAAAAAAACCCCAAATAAATGCACTTAACATTGGTATCCAAGAATATAATTATATATTTAATAGAGCTAATCAAAATAGGGTTTAGTTAATTTTTGAAATTTCGTTTGACTCTGGGTTCAATCTAAAAAAAATACATTTTAGACAATTTAATTAGTACATTGAAACAAAAAGTATTTAATTTGGCATTAATTTAACAAATACAAATCTAATAAATGGTTATATTTAATTAATCGAGCTACAATCTTTATTAATTACACCATTTCATGGCTATGGGTACTTTATTTTCAGCTAACGTTGGTCACATCAACAAATGATGTAATAATTATGTTGATGCTTTATTTACTTTTTAGATTCGAAATATGACTTTAAGGAATATTTCAACAAATTGGTATTTGAATACTAAAACTAAATCGTTGTGATTTCTAGCAAGAGTTATTGATATAACCTTATTCCCACACCGGCGGTCACATGGTCTAAGGGAGGGTTTTACATATATTGGGCCACACGGGCTTAAAAAAAATTGTCGGTCCAGCTTGAAAAAATATCTAACAAACAGTTTCAAAACTACATTTCTCACATAGTAATAGTCTATTGAATCAAACACGATTGTTTCTTTGCTAAGTCTTTGGTGGGTCAGAACCGGCCCACGGGCCATAGATTGCCGACAACTGGTCTGAGGCATAGACTGGACTGACGGAGATGTTGGGGTTCGTCCTAAAGGTTTTATACTCCCCTCCCCGCAAATGCTGGAATACTTTTTCTAAATTAAACCTTTCTTCATCCCCAACAAATTAGCGTAATTAGTACATATTTGTTCAACCTGAACGATTAGTAAGACTCGGGGCTAAAAATAATATTATTGAGCAATTGTGATATTTGAAAATTACTTTTAAATAGCAAAAGGTGTTCACAATACATGTCAAGCTACTTGTTTCCTTTGTTTACATGTCAAGCAACTTGTTTACTTTGTTTACATGTCAAGCTACTGGTTTTCTTCGTTTAGATGTCAAGCTACTGGTTTTCTTTGTTGTTAATATGTCGAGCTACTTGTTTCCTTTGTTGTTAATATGTCGAGCTACTTGTTTACTTTGTTGTTAACATGTCGAGCTACTTGTTTCCTTTGTTGTTAATATGTCGAGCTACTTGTTTCCTTTGTTGTTAACATGTCGAGCTACTTGTTTACTTTGTTGTTAATATGTCGAGCTACTTGTTTCCTTTGTTCTTTACATGTCGAGCTACTTGTTTCCTTTGTTGTTAACATGTCGAGCTACTTGTTTCCTTTGTTAACATGTCGAGCTACTTGTTTCCTTTGTTGTTAACATGTCGAGCTACTTGTTTCCTTTGTTGTTAACATGTCGAGCTACTTGTTTACTTTGTTTACATGTCAACTACTTGTTTCCTTTGTTTACATGTCACGTTACTCGTTTTCTTTATTTAGATGTCAAGTTACTTGTTTCTTTTGTTTTTTACATGTAGAGCTACTTGTTTTCTTTGTTTACATGTCTAGCTACTGGTTTCCTTTGTTTGGCTGTCAAGCTACTTATTTCCTTTGTTTGGATGTCAAGCTACTTGTTTCCTTTGTTTGGATGTCAAGCTACTGGTTTCCTTTTTTACATGTCAAACTACGTGTTTCCTTTGTTTACATGTCGAGCTACTTGTTTCCTTTGTTTTTTACATGTCAAGCTACTGGTTTTCTTTGTTTAGATGTCAAGCTACTTGTTTCCTTTGTTGTTAACATGTCGAGCTACTTGTTTACTTTGTTTACATGTCAAGTTACTCGTTTTCTTTATTTAGATGTCAATTTACTTGTTTCCTTTGTTGTTTACATGTCGATATACTTGTTTTCTTTGTTTACATGTCGAGCTACTGGTTTCCTTTGTTTGGCTGTCAAGCTACTTGTTCCTTTTGTTTACATGTTGAGCTACTTGTTACCTTTGTTTACATGTCAATCTACTGGTTTTCTTTGTTTGGATGTCAAGCTACTTGTTTCCTTTGTTTTTACATGTAAAGCTACTGGTTTTCTTTGTTTGGATGTCAAGCTACTTGTTTCCTTTGTTTTTACATGTAAAGCTACTGGTTTTCTTTGTTTAGATGGCAAGCTACTTGTTTCCTTTGTTGTTTACATGTCGAGATACTTGTTTCCTTTGTTGTTTACATGTCACTCTACTTGTTTTCTTTGTTTAAATGTTGAGCTACTTGTTTTCTTTGTTTACATGTCAAGCTACTTGTTACCTTTGTTTACATGTCAAGCTACTGGTTCTCTTCGTTTGGATGTCAAGCTACTTGTTACCTTTGTTGTTTACATTTCGAGCTACTTGTTTACTTTGTTTACATGTCAACTACTTGTTTCCTTTGTTTACATGTCAAGCAACTCGTTTTCTTTGTTAAGATGCCAAGTTACTTGTTTCCTTTGTTGTTTACATGTCGAGCTACTTGTTTCCTTTGTTTACATGTCGAGCTACTGGTTTTTTTGTTTAGATGTCAAGCTACTTGTTTCCTTTGTTTACATGTCAAGCTACTGGTTTCCTTTTTTACATGTCAAGCTAAATATTTCCTTTGTTTACATGTCGAACTACTTGTTTCCTTTGTTTTTACATGTCAAGCTACTGGTTTTCTTTGTTTAGATATCGAGCTACTTGTTTCCTTTGTTGTTTACATGTCGATCTACTGGTTTCCTTTGTTTACATGTCAAGCTACTGGTTTCCTTTTTATACATGTCAACTACTTGTTTCCTTTGTTTACATGTCAAGCTACTGGTTTTCGTTGTTTACATGTCGAGCTACTTGTTTCCTTTGTTGTTTACATGTCGAGCTACTGGTTTTCTTTGTTTACATCTCAAGCTCCTGGTTTCCTCTTTTTACATGTCAACTACTCGTTTCATTTTTTTACATGTCAAGCTACTGGTTTTCTTTGTTTAGATGTCAAGCTACTTGTTTCCTTTGTTTACTTGTTGGCTTTCCATCGTCTATACCAAAGAAAGTACTGATGCATTTACTTAAAATTAATCGTTCTCATTTTTTGTTATTAGATGTTTGAGTGTGCTAGTAAAATCTTGAAAGTTCGGTCAGATCTGTAGGCCTAAATACATAGTTTTAAATACAACTTTTCCTTCTACAAATAGTTATCTTAGTTGATAATAGGTGCCGTTAGTGTGATCATTACCCATTTACAAGCTAGTATCGTTTTGCAAGCTTTGGCTAACCTGCTGTATCGGAATCCAGGCGTCAGTGGAGGGTGAAGCATATCTCTGTGACCTTCTAGAGTCAAAGAAACATTAATACCATGTGCATTTGGATAATAAGGGCCAATGTCCAATTATGAAGATTTGCATAGTTAATATAATAAACATCTTAATATATTAAGTAACTAAAATACTCATAAAGTCTTAACTGCTGTGTGAATAAATATAGTTGGTCCCTACTTACTTCAATGAGAGTATTACTCTAGTGATAGGCCTACATTATTTTTAAAGAAAAAAACACTTGCTTCTCCATAGACAAAGTTTTATGACATTAGCCCTTATTTACCTGAGGCAGTAAAACATGTAAAATTCTTCACTCGTATCCTACATTCTTCCACGGGTTTTCTCATTCTTGAGAATTAAACGTTGTAATAATAAGTGTTAATATTCAGAGTATATGAAAACTACTCCACACTGAATTTTTAATCCACTATTATAATAAATAAATTAAACATTCCTTCTCATATCAAACATAGTTACTTTAAATAAAATTGGGTCTAAATATAATTTGGAGACGTTCTCAGTATATTTGTATATACTATATTTATTTTACGGTCTAGGATTTGACTCTCATTGGACTTTGGAATTAGTTATTTTTCAAAAAATTAATGAACCAAGTTTTTGGTAGTCAAAGTGTGAACATGTTAAATTTATTTTATTAGCTTGTTAAATATTATTACTTTTAATTTTAATCTGTTGCATTCTCTCAGTTTGTGCGCTAGTTTCAGAAGAAATGTATCGAATCTCGAACAATAAGTAACCACGGTGATTACTTTTTATATAATTAACAAAATGTGACTTTTTTGCTCTCTAACAAGATCCAATGGATTGCATAAATATTGAGGTTGAAAAGTATTTACACAATATTATTTGATATCCTTGTGAATGAAGCATGGGTCGATGGAATAAAGGGCGCACAAAGAAACTCAAAGATGAAATAGATTATTTAACTGCTTGTCGTAAAGGGTAAGTTTTGTTTAATGGTATGCATATTAATGGCGTTTAGGCTCTCTTTATCTACTAATTTAAGTATAACGGATGAGTTTCGTTACTATTTTATTTACTCTAGAAATAATATCAAAATTAAGATACAAATAAATATTTCTATATAACAATGTAGCGATTATTCTGATGTTTCAATTACTTTTTTTTAATCTCTTAGGTGAAGGTAAATTTTACTAACACTCTGTAACGCACTTATAGTATGTTAAAAATCTCTTGTGCCTTGGCCGAGTTCGCATCACGCTAGTACTAAGTAATTTCAACCTTACAGGGAATCAAATTATAAAAGTTACTAGAGCTGATTAATCTACGAACCCAGTGCTCAGTCATAGCGCTTTAGCAATCTTAAGCACGACATGGAGCCGATGATTAGAAAAGTAAATTTAAAATCATTCAAGTTAATGAACTTTTGTGTTCCCAATGCCACAAAGTAAACAAGTAGTTGATACCCGACCGCCTCTGTGGTCAGATTTACTGGCTTCAGATTCCGAAGTCCCGGGTTTGATCCCAGTTGCTTCCAATTATGTCTGCGAAGCAGTGGGTCCGAAATGGAACCAAAATCAACCTCGTGAGGACAAATGAGCTACTTGAATGAATAAGTAGCGCCTCAGTCTAGAAAACTGAGATAGAATAGAAGGCTGGAGGGCTCGTTGTGCTGACCACATGGCCCCCTCAGCCCGAAAATGTTGACACTATCTTCGCCAAAATACTGCAGATTCTCGATTGGCATGGTCTGATTGGAGGCTGACACCAAGGCGATATTTATAAAGCTATAATCTACCAATAGGATGAAAAATTATTCCCAAAAACATTTATTTCTGGAAAATTGTGTAAGTCCTATAGATGATTGAGAACTGTAAACGCCGTATTATATAACAATACCCAATTCGGTGGGTAAGTGGTCTAAGACGTCACTCCAGTGTTAAATTGGCCTGCTGATAGCGGACCGATTGGGATTCAAATCCTGGTCGGATCTACTGAGGGTAATTTTAATTAAATTGTTTCCCCATCTCATTACATAAAAAAGCTGGTAGATAACTTCTCAAATGCTTCCTTCCTCATTACTACCCAACAATGGCAGCTCGTGTATAGGCACTGTGGAACTGCACCACCCCCTATTTCCACTTGATATTATCGATAACATTTAATATAATGAGTCCTTTTTTCTTTAATTCTTTATTGATTTTCGTTGTACAATATATATTACTTAAGCTTAATGTTAGTACTTCAGTAGCCATCGCCCAGTTTATGAAAAAGATGCAAAAAACCATTGAATGGAACTGTGCGCTTCACAGTGCCAGTCACGTGGTGTTTGACTGCTGTGCGCATGCGCACAGAGTAGGGGGGGAAGGTGGTACTGCCAGGTAGAGAAAGCACTGTTACTTTCGCAGTGCCGGCTCTTGCGTGATGGTGGAAGGATTTTTTTTTCTTACTCAGCGTGTGTTGTGCTTAAAAACCATGTACCATATTCTTGAATGTGATAAAGTGTGGAAGAGTGTAGAGTTAGNTTCATTTTTTTTTCGGGTCTTTTATTTAACAGAAAACTTTAACCATGGCCTTGCATCCCCAAGAAATAAGTTCTGTGACTGTAAGTGAACTTCAACAGCTTAAGTTTTCCCAGCTATCTCTCCATGAGAAAGTTACAGTTAAGAAAAAGAGGTCGTTCAACACCTGATATTCTCATATCTCAGCCAGGAAAAAGCAACAACAAGAAATATATTCGTAGCTTTAATTCTGAATGGTACCAACGGAAAAGTTGGCTTTGCGGCTGTGAAGTAAAAAATAAACTGTTTTGCTTCTTGTGTTTGCTGTTTGGAGATGATTTAGCGTGGACAAAAGATGGTTTTAGAAATATAAACAAGATTAAATAAAAAACTGAAAAGCATGAGAAATCAAAGAAGCACGTTGATAATGTTGTTTCACTGTCACGTTTAGGAACCGTAAGTATTAAGGAGAGACTTAGTGAGGCATACAGACTTTCAATCAATGAGCATAATATAAAAGTTAAAAAGAACCGTGAAATTTTGTCCAAAATTGTAGACTGCATTTACTTTTGTGGAAACTTTGAAACTCCTTTACGTGGACATGATGAAAAAGACGATTCAGTAAATCCAAGGGTATTTAGAGGATTAGTAAAATTTCCATCTAAATTAGATTCAGACTTGAAGAATCACCTAGAACTTAAACAAAGGCTAAAAAAAATTTGGAGCAGCACCCCCACTAATTTTAGCGGCTCGCCACTGCTACTCAAATATATTATCATATATGCGTATAGCATGAACAGATTAGTATGACGCGGTGACATCAGTAATAAACATAACAGATATATTTATAGTCAAAATTGTTCTAGTCTTCGAAATGAAACTGCCTTTAAAATATTGTATTGTCTCTGTAGCCTTTAAAGTTTAAAAATTAATCAAAGCACAGTGGATAAATTTAGCACATTAAGTTTGAGCTATTTTTTATTTTACCTGCCTACTAATAAACACAAATAAATGGTACGACAAAATCGTAAGCTACATACTCTCTCATATAGGTTATTATAGTTAGTGACAAAATCTTCAAAAATGAGTTATTTCTAATTTTACCTTAAATAATTTTTTCTCTGAAAAATAAGTATACATTATTATTTATCACTACCCTCCGCAGATATTCGTTTGAAAAAAAATAGTTAAAGACTTTTTTAATAAGGTGATTTATATAGCAATGACCTTAGCTCGTTTCTACTCTGCTCAATAATATGACCTGGCTGTTAGGCCTTGTATCTATGGCCCATAGTTTGTATTAAATTACGTAAGGCTTTTTTACTTGATTTTATATCCTTCCTCCCTCCCTCACGTAGGTGATCGGAAGAATTTTCGTAAGCTCCCTCCCAACCCTCTAGCTTACGTAATTTTTAAATATTTGGTAAGTCATGTTATTATAATCTTTAGCTATTTTTAGACATGAGGATTGGTAATATCCCACTTTGGTGGCCCCGTGGTCTAAGGCGTCACTATTGCAATAGAATAGTCTGCCGATGACTGTGAGATCATGACTCAATCATGATCGGGTGATATTTCCTAAATATTTCCCCACTCTCTCTCCGCGTGAATGCGGGTACACTTCCTCTAAATTTAAACGTATTCATCCCAAACCCACTGGCATATTTAGTTCATACCTAAACAGGCAGAATTAAGTAAGGAAATGTACCCACATTTTCGTGGGAGAGTAGGAGGAAACGATTGAATAAGATCTCCCCAAAGTATCCTCAGAAGGGATTTGAACCTCCAAACAGAAGCGTATAGCTGGCTGGGATGGATAAGCTAATTTTTCTGATTATGATTATATTTTGACGTTTTATCTCCCTACGTTTAATCCAACTTGGTCACCTACACTCTTTACGGTCCGGCATTACACTTCTTATCTCTATCAGTTCTAGAAAAAGTTTGCTTGCAGCTTTGACTGATTACCGGTCAGCCAGCCTCCCAATTGTTTAAACAAACCAATAATGTTGCCAACCTGATGGCTGGAATTCCCCAGTTTGTATAACGTTAGCAACGCCATCTATTTTGAGAGCTGAAAGCTCAACACACCTCCAGAGAGGGTAGGCAAAGCCTTAAATAATGTGAGATATATGAAGGTTTGTAGAGCGTCTCTTTATTTTGAGCATATGGTTCAATTGAAGGAAAATAATGAGTTTCAAAGAATAAAAAAAACTTTTATGATTTTTTAAAGACAAAAACATTGATATAATAGAGAAACCTATCGAGTGAAAATCAATTATCTGATATTTATTCTCACAAAATATCCACGGTTTAATTTGTAGATGAGGTTCGCATTTGTTGTCTTGTAAAAGGTGTTTGGTGAGATGAACATGTGAGCAGCAGTTCAAGTGTCGATGGAGGAGGGGACTGTCCGAAGATGTCCTATTTGGTTGCGGGTGTGCCATCCTAACAAGCTCGGTTCCTGTGCCACTGGGGTATCTCTGACTTTCATCATCACTATCATACTGTTGGTTCTAATGGCATTCAGTCATGGAGATGACAGCGGCACTCTACAGCTCGTCAGTGTGGTGAGTTGATGCAGGGTAGGAACCAAAGAGTTTCTTTGGCAGGTCAAAACCTCAAAATAGCCCCCACTCCCCCACCCCCTCTCCTTCCAATCCGCTTTGGCCAGCGGGCTGATAAACTAACTTTTCTGACTTGTACATTAATAATTTGTGTGTTTTTGGATTCGGGTTACCGTCGATGTTTTTTTATTTGTTTTATTTGAATTGAAAATAAAGCAAAATATTTTTTTAAATTACTGTATTAATTATGGCTATAAGTCCTTCAACACAAAATATGATATGAAAATGTACAAAAGTTATTGCAAAAATACTTCTAGTCTAAAACTTCATCTTGAGAGATTTCCTGGGTGCAAATTCTTTATGACCTCATCATACGATATTTTTGATGCCACTTTGTGCTCAAAGTTTATTATACTTAGGTTTGAGAGACGTTCCTATCTCAAAGTGTTCCGCAAGTAGGCTTTAATCTGTTTTAATTCACTGAAACTCCGTTCGTTTGATGCAACAGTCGCTGTAGGTGTCAAAAAATCTTCAGGGCTGTTGAAATGTTCAGGTTGGCATTTTCAAGTCCACATTTTAAAATTAGTTTTAGGATAGACTTAGGAGATGCATGAGTCAAATTAATGACTAGACTCAGAGCGTTATGCTTAGAGCTCTCTACTTATAGTTCAAACTTATCTTTACAAAGATTTATTGAACACGTCTCAGCAAGCTGAGCTGACTTTGATCTAAGTTCTCCTAAAGAAATTGACTGGAACTTGGAGACATGAAGGAAACTAAGTGTATCATCTAGTTCCTCCATTACTTCAAATCTCCTTTTGAGTTTTGAAAGCACCAGACAGCCTTTCCATCTTTTCCTTTTTCATAATTTTTTTTTATTCTAACTTCACAGAAATTGGGGCTCAACATGAGTTTTTTTGTTTGTTTTTTTGCCTTTTCTCTAGCTTCATTGATTGCCTATCTTGCACAAATATCTCGAAAGTATCCCAAAAGTTTGATGATTCCATGGATGTGCTTTACAGACAAATCAACTGTTATATCCTCTCTTTGAAGCAATTCGTTGATATGATATACAACTTTGTACCAGAAACAGGTAATCACAATGAGTTAAAATGTTGACAGGTCCTTCAAAAGAGTTTAGCTCCATCTTTAGTTTCCAAGTTTGAACCACCTCATTTGGAAGAAAACACCTCCCACAGCTTCATTTCAAGTTGACTATCTGGTTTGTGTCTGCGATTTCAGTGTGGTTTTCACATAAGTCTGGAGACATTCCCAGCTTATATAAAGTTTATGCCACAAAGAACAAATAGAGGCGATGAAATAACCTGAAATAGGAAGAAACTTTTCTAATTTTTAAAAAAACTACTAAAGAATGTGTGTATTTATACGTCAAGTAATGTGCTCTGTATCTATCACTATTGATCCATAATATAAAATTATTATGATTGCAGGTGTTCCGCCACGGCGACCGCTCCCCAACGGAGACGTACCCCACAGACCCTCACAAGGACGACTCTCTGTGGCCGGATGGGTGGGGTGCTCTCAATAAGGTTGTTACAACTACCCTTCTTCCCCAAACACCATTGCTAGCCATATTTACTGAATATTATTAATCTAATCGGATTTATATAGTCAAACATTTTGAAAATTTCTTTTTAAGACAATTTGGGCCCTATTTGTTATGTAGCTAGTTCTTATTTAGAAAAGAATTGACTTAAATGTATTTCAATAATTTGCCTTTCACTCTCTCACATCATAGACCAGCTTTAGAGATTCATTGCTATGCCCCTTACCACAAACTACACATTGTGGCCTAGCTGGTCCACAATAAGTAAGAAATATTGAGCATATCTTTAAACGGTATTCTTTGTTCTGAAGTTTAGCTAAATTGAAAGCTGAAACGTTATGAGAATTCAAGGATTATGATATTTCAAGGTTATGAGAATAAGTAATTATAAGAGCTCAAGTTATATCAATATTTGAGTGTTTTTTATGCCAGGCCAATAAACAAATACCAAAAGTGAGATACTGTTTTCTGACCGGAAATTATTCTTGTCCTGGGTTTTAAAAATAGAGAACGTGATGGCCGAAATATCTTAGATTGGGGACACTAATTCCACAAGGTTGGAGATATTCATTTAAAAATAAGTGACGTTACACACCACTATGTTAAAACGTGCGTAAGCTACAGGATAAGCCGAATAGTATTCACTGTGACCCTTCTCTGTTCATCCCGCTAGAAAAGAAGTAATTGTTTGAAAGGAATGGTTGTCCCATTATAGAGATCATGGCGACCCATGAGTCAATATCTGTGATGTAACTCATATTACTATCCATTAGCTCAAATAGTTCAGTTACTGAATGTGTGTTAGGTTATATGTGTTGTATTATGTTGTATTAGTGAGTTTGGGATTCCCCCACTGTGTATTACCCAGACAATAAGAAGAAGTTTATGTACCTGAACGTCCTGTAGTCAATTAACACATTTTTGCAAGATTTTTAAGGCATATTTACAAGGATAATTAGAGTTAATCCATTTTTTTAGCCATCCCAACCATTTTTAAACATATGATGATAATAATAATAATAATAACAATAGCAATAACAATAATGGCATCCATAAAATAACTAAATAGGCATGTAGTGAGGATGGCAAGAAAGAGCTCCAAGGAGAATTATTATGGCTATAGAGTATGTAGGAAAATTAACGCTACGGATATCCAGAAAGAGAGAGAAGGAGCAGACATCGGATAGTGTGTGGGTGTAAGAAGTAGAAAAGAAGCAAATAAAGGAGGAAGAGTGGTCGAAGGAGAAATAATGATGAAGGTATTTTACTAAACTGATCCGGTCACAGTTTGGAAATAACTGATGATGGATAGTTTTATTTATCTTATTATTTCACCCCCTGCTAAAACATTATTTATTGTATTGTCGTTATTAGTAGAGTCGATAAATTAGAGATAAATCCTTCGTATTTAATGAGTTATATGCATTTTACTTGCGGCTTCAGAAAGGCAAGATGCAGATGTTCAAGCTGGGGAAGCTCTTCAAGAAGCGGTACCTAGGTTTCTTAAGTAGACTGTACTCACCTAAAGAGATGCACATGGAGAGCAGCGCTGATGAAACATGTCTTATGAGTGCAGAGTTGGTTTTGGCGGGACTTTACCCACCCAGGGGCCATCAAGTGTGGAACCCTGAATTAAACTGGCAGCCCATACCAGTACACTCCATGCCAATACTACAAGACAAGGTACACTCTCATTTGGTTCACATTTACTAGAATAATGTTGGTATTTTCAACTAATACTAGTTCTTACCAAATTTCTTAGAGCCGTGACCCAATTTTTAGAACTACCAACTTTCGTAGCCCACCTAAATTTAACAGACATTGGGAAGAGGGTGTTTTTAATCTACTTACACTGGTACCAACTGTCTGACCTGACACGATTGTGAGTCAACCCGACGTAGCCAGAACTTAAACGACCCACCTTGTGAACTCCTTACAGCTGATTGTCCTGTGAACTCCTTACATCTGATTGTATTGTGAATTCCTTACATCTGATTGTCCTGTGAACTCCTTACATCTGATTGTATTGTGAATTCCTTACATCTGATTGTATTGTGAATTCCTTACATCTGATTGTCTTGTGAACTCCTTACATCTGATTGTATTGTGAACTCCTTACAGCTGATTGTATTGTGAATTCCTTACATCTGATTGTCTTGTGAACTCCTTACATCTGATTGTATTGTGAATTCCTTACATCTGATTGTCTTGTGAACTCCTTACATCTGATTGTCTTGTGAACTCCTTACAGCTGATTGTATTGTGAATTCCTTACATCTGATTGTCTTGTGAACTCCTTACATCTGATTGTCTTGTGAACTCCTTACAGCTGATTGTATTGTGAATTCCTTACATCTGATTGTCTTGTGAACTCCTTACATCTGATTGTCTTGTGAACTCCTTACAGCTGATTGTATTGTGAATTCCTTACATCTGATTGTCTTGTGAACTCCTTACATCTGATTGTCTTGTGAACTCCTTACAGCTGATTGTATTGTGAATTCCTTACATCTGATTGTCTTGTGAACTCCTTACATCTGATTGTCTTGTGAACTCCTTACAGCTGATTGTATTGTGAATTCCTTACATCTGATTGTCTTGTGAACTCCTTACATCTGATTGTCTTGTGAACTCCTTACAGCTGATTGTATTGTGAATTCCTTACATCTGATTGTCTTGTGAACTCCTTACATCTGATTGTCTTGTGAACTCCTTACATCTGATTGTATTGTGAACTCCTTACATCTGATTGTCTTGTGAACTCCTTACATCTGATTGTATTGTGAATTCCTTACATCTGATTGTCTTGTGAACTCCTTACATCTGATTGTCTTGTGAACTCCTTACATCTGATTGTATTGTGAATTCCTTACATCTGATTGTCTTGTGAACTCCTTACATCTGATTGTCCTGTGAACTCCTTACATCTGATTGTATTGTGAACTCCTTACATCTGATTGTCCTGTGAACTCCTTACATCTGATTGTCCTGTGAACTCCTTACATCTGATTGTATTGTGAATTCCTTACATCTGATTGCATTGTGAACTCCTTACATCTAATTGTCTTGTGAACTCCTTACATCTAATTGTCCTGTGAACTCCTTACATCTGATTGCATTGTGAACTCCTTACAGCTGATTGTGATGAAGAAACCCTGTCCAAGATACGAACAAGAGTTGAAGCAAGCCTATTTGTCCCCAGACATAGCACAGGTGAACCTAGACAACGCCGAGCTCTACTCTTACCTCACGGAGAAGACGGGGAAAGACATCGACTCCATCTTGGAGGTGGAATATCTTTACAACACACTGGAGATTGAGGTAGGTACTTTGAACACAGGGTTACTGTGTATAACACATACACCAAGCCATTTGGGGATGGTACACATACACTCTGACATCCAGCCATAACGGAAAAAGGTCAGATTGACCAACATGAACATCCTAAACAAATTAGTCTCTGATCCATGAATTTGCGCTAAATGTCTTAGATCACATATCTAGATAGAACTTTAACTACCGATAGTAAAAGCTTTAGTTTATTTGTGAAGATTAGTACAAATTTAATTATTGACTGACCACATTGGTTGACACGAGGGCCAAGGAGCTACCTATCTCTGGTCTGGTCTGGTTTACCATTATAAGTTAGCTCAGTACTAGAATCTTGGCTAAGATTATATTCCTAAATGGTTTATCCCTGATTTTTCACGCAAACAAGGAGAGAATATCCCTGCTCGCTAGTAAGACTAGAGAATATCCATGCTCGTTAGTAAGAATAGAGAATATCCCTGCTCGCTAGTAAGACTAGAGAATATCCCTGCTCGCTAGTAAGAATAGAGAATATCCCTGCTCGCTAGTAAGACTAGAGAATATCCCTGCTCGCTAGTAAGACTAGAGAATATCCCTGCTCGCTAGTAAGAATAGAGAATATCCCTGCTCGCTAGTAAGACTAGAGAATATCCCTGCTCGCTAGTAAGACTAGAGAATATCCCTGCTCGCTAGTAAGAATAGAGAATATCCCTGCTCGCTAGTAAGACTAGAGAATATCCCTGCTCGCTAGTAAGACTAGAGAATATCCCTGCTCGCTAGTAAGAATAGAGAATATCCCTGCTCGCTAGTAAGACTAGAGAATATCCCTGCTCGCTAGTAAGACTAGAGAATATCCCTGCTCGCTAGTAAGAATAGAGAATATCCCTGCTCGCTAGTAAGACTAGAGAATATCCCTGCTCGCTAGTAAGACTAGAGAATATCCCTGCTCGCTAGTAAGAATAGAGAATATCCCTGCTCGCTAGTAAGACTAGAGAATATCCCTGCTCGCTAGTAAGACTAGAGAATATCCCTGCTCGCTAGTAAGAATAGAGAATATCCCTGCTCGCTAGTAAGACTAGAGAATATCCCTGCTCGCTAGTAAGACTAGAGAATATCCCTGCTCGCTAGTAAGAATAGAGAATATCCCTGCTCGCTAGTAAGACTAGAGAATATCCCTGCTCGCTAGTAAGACTAGAGAATATCCCTGCTCGCTAGTAATACGAGAGTCACACAGCTATTACCTTGTTTTAATCTTTTTTTTATTAATAAAATATAGTATTATATTAAAAACCAGTTATTTAATTTTATTTAGACCATACCAAACTCCGCTAATTATGGTCCATTACTTTTAGTTGATATACTAGGCCCATATGTGAATTTAGTTTTTTAAACTAGCTCATTTTTAAATTAAGCAATATTACAGTTTCAAACACAATATTAGTTCTGTCAGTGGTGGTTCGTGTATAGGCACTGCGGAACTGCAGCACCCCCTATTTACACTTGATATTATCGATAACATTTAATATAATGAGTCCTTTTTTCTTTAATTCCTTCTTTGATTTTGTAGTACAATATATATTCCTTAAGCTTAATGTCAGTACTTCAGTAGCCATCCTCCAGTTTATGAAAAAGATACCAAAATCATTGTATGGAACTGTGCGCTTCATAGTGCCAGCGACGTGGTGTTTGACTGTTGTACGCATGCGCACATAGGGGTGGGGGTGAGGAGGAAGGTGGGACTGCAAGGTAGATAGAGCACTCTTGCTCTCGCAGTGCCGGTGGAAGGAAGTGTTCTTTACGCAATGGGTGTTGTGCTTAAAAACCGTGTAACATATTCTTGAATGTGATAAAGTGTATAAGAGTGTAAAATTAGATTATTATTCTGCTTCCAGCTATTTTATTTGATTCATTTCTATTCGGTTCTATTATTCAACAAAAATCTTTAACCATGCATGGCCTTGAATCTCCAAGAAATAAGTTGTGTGACTGTAAATAAGGAAGTGTGTGACTATATATGTGTTGATATAATGGACAGATATTCTTCCACTAAACACTTAGTAGCTGCTAAATTGTTCAACAAAGAATTGCTTCACTAGATTAAAGAATGAACATCTCACAAAAGAGATATTACTGACCACTGAAGCTTATCCCATGATTGACAAAGAAAAGCTTGAAACTGAACTCAAAGTATTCTATTGTAGGATTGATATTCTTGAATATTACAAATTAATTGAACTGCCGAAATTTATCCAGGAAAATTATCTAGATGATGTTTTTAGTGAAATTACGAAACTGATAATAATCCTCTTGACAATTCCCATGACTATATCAGAGGCATAGCACTGCTTTCCAACATTGAAAAAAAACTCTTTTAAGAATACTATGAGTTCGGAAAGACTAAATGTGCTTGCAGTATTTTCAATGGAGAAAAATTTCCTCAATTGTCATCCAGAGATCAAGGAGAAAATTATTGAACTTTTTGCGCAAATTAAAACAAGAAGAATAGATATAATTTTTAAATGAATAGATCACGCTTGAACTGTAACAATTTAAGTTAAAGTAAGTAAAAATGTTTGGTTTTTTTGTTAAGATTTTATCTAGTTCCTGAATAAATTTTCTTTTTATACATGTTTTTTTACGTTTAAAAAATTTTAAAACAAAGACTAAAAATGTCTGGAGCATCACCCCCACTAATTTTAGCTACGAGCCGCCACTGATTTCTGTAGTGAACTCATAAAGAAATCTATTGAATGAGCTAAAAACACAGTCAGTAAAGCCACTATATTAAATCATTAAAAACTGACCATAAACTTTGTGTTGCAAACCTATACACCAGCCTCAATTATTATGAGTACTATAGGCTAAGTGAAAGTAATTAAATATATCATAAAAATATATTGAGAAATGAAGAATATCCATTCCACTATTTTTTGGCAGATAGAGTATAGTCTACGAAGTAAAATGCATTTTTATTATTTCAGAACTGCATGGGTTTTTTAGTTGCTCGTAAAAAATACCTTAAAGTAATATTTTAACGTTCAATGAACCAATTGTAAATAATAGTACACAATCCCAATAGATCAACATGCTAAAATACGGTGAGCTATAAAAGCAAAACTAAACAATCACAAGTAGAATGCTTATGATAACACAGACAATATAATCAAGCAGCCACTTACACAATTAGTTTTGTCTGTTACTTTTTTTTATGCATGAAAATGGCATAGCATTTCTACCATGTAGAGCCAATATAAAATATATATTTGACAGTTACACTGTTCAAATAATGGTAGGAAAATCAGTTTAGTAATCATAAAACTAAACTCAAGCTACAGGTTGATTTATACCTTTTCCACAAAAGAGGCAAATTTTTATAAATATTATAAGCCTTTAACATAACAGACATGAAGTCCTTATTGTAGTTTATTTCATCGCGATGTTCCAGGAACGAAACGGTCTCCCCCTCCCCGAGTGGACCAAGACGGTGTACCCTGGGAAGATGAAGTATTTGGCCTCCCTCAGCCTGGCTCTATTCACTCACAACGACATCATGAGGAGACTAAACGGAGGTCCGGTCTTTATCCTGACTGCAAACTTTATGAATACAGGCATACGGTGCTACTACACCATGTCAAGTGTCAGACCGTTCTCGTAAAACGAATTTAACCGTAAAGTGAATCAATTCCCTTTCATAACTTTGTCCGTACATGCTCTGTACTATAACAATCATGTATGTGCATAGCTGAGGTATATAAAATATTTATATTATTAAAATAAAAAGTCATAAACGGTTTAAAATGAACTAAATCACAGTGTAATTCAAAGAAGCATAGGAAACCTTGTTAGTAAAGAAATGAGTCAAATCATCGCCAAGCGCGGTATACCTTGCATTCATGAACTGGAAAATGACACTTTGGCACGAGATCAAACCAGAGACCCTCGGATTAGCACCTTACCCATAATTTTTTCCGATATTCGGCTGATTAAGTGAAAGTAGGTCTTTCCCAACACAGCCAATCACAGTGCGTCATTGTGATCGGCCAATGGTAGCTTCTCCCTGCACACCTACACATACGTACAGTAGCCTCGTGGCTTCTTTGGTGCTGACTTCTGACAGTCAACAGTTAGGTATATACCTAAATTTTGACCGTCAGAAGTGACAGCTGATAAACACATGTTTTAGCAGATCATATGGTTCGGCGTAGGGATACATAATTTGGTCTGGTAACTTTTCAAAGCTTTTAGCTGTCAGCTGTGAGCTGTCAGTCAGCACCAAAGAAGCCATAGGGCTACTGTACACACACATATGCACTCATGCACATACACGTACCCTCACACCTCTACCCAGGCCATGCCATACTATCTTCTCCCTCCCTAGTCTATTTGATCACGAGCCCCTCGGGTAGGAGCGCTATAGTGTTTGTAAATTGTTCTACTTCCTTTCATAATAGCTGTGCAGCACTTAAGAGGCCATTTGACTATCAACCAGGCCTCATTACTTTACTAATAGCAGTGCAGGACTTAAGAGGCCATTGGCTATAAACCTGGCCTCCTTCCTACACTTATAGAGTAAAATGCACCCACGAAAACACGGCTGGAGAGTGTGTGTGTGTGTGTGAGGGGGATGAAAGGGGTTGTTTACACATCACATCACGATGCTCAGCACCAAACAATTCAACACATGACATAATGATTCATCTAATAGGTCAAAGGAAGGTACACCATCAGTGTTTATCACAGAGTCAGGAACACCAACAGTTCATAGAGTTCCAAAGTATCGAAAACAAATTCTCCTTCTCAGTGGAGACTTACCCCTCCCCATCTCCAGCCCACGCTAATAAGCGGCTCTAGGGGAGGACACACGAATCAACAATCGTGTTACTATTTCTCACCTTAACATTCAAAGCCGTGGACACACCGGCGAACCAAACGGCGAAGTGAGCAAATTGCGGCGACATTTCAACGAACCTGCAGCAAAAGCGCGCAACATTTCCGCGATCCATCCAAAGTCGGTATTTCGGCGAACCATCAAAGGGTGAAAGTGCGAACTTGTTTCCACAAGTCTGGATGGGTAAGAGAACATTTTGACGGACGTATTATTTTATCTCAGTGCAGTGCTAGCAGTAGTTAAAAAAGGGTGGTGTGTTTGATTAGTTTTATTTTATCGTCGAAAATGAAATGGTTTAGCCCCTAAGGACATAACTTTGAAGTTTATTTAACTTAACGAAAGTAACAACGTCCTTTCGAACCCTAAAAATAAGGACCATGTTAACAAATAATTGACTAATGACGCGTGCATTATTTAAAATTATGAGTGTCTGCTTAGTTATTTAGCTCTCAAGTCTATTTATAATCTAACCTCACCAGACACTGATACAATATCACACAACTGAGTTTGCCACCATCGTCTTTTTTTCCTTTGTTTATTCTTAAAGGCAAGATGAATATAAATATTAAAATATATATCTCAGATTCGTATAGGGATAGCCATATTACGCAAACATTTGCTTGGAAGTTTAAGTCCTTAATATCATAACTCTACTATATTTGAATATGACCTTTAATTCTGATTGTGAACAAAAATGGGAACGTATTTACAATAACATTTTTGCAAATATTCGGGTGTTGTTTTTCAAAATATATTCGGCATATAGCGATGTTTCCGCTCCACTGCTCACAGCCTGACTCCAAATGTGTGTGCATTGTCAGGTCCGTTAGTCGGAGATATCGCCCAGCACATGGCAGACAAGAGTTCCGGTGCTCTATCGGCTAGCCAAAAGCTATTCCTCTACTCTGCTCACGACCTCACCATCGTCAATGTTTGGAGGACGCTGGGGATGACTGAGATGCTCAAACCGGAGTCCGGGGCTGCTCTCATCGTCGAGCTGCATCTCGTCGGGACCAACAAGGACTTCCAGATCGAGGTCAGTGGAGTGAAAACAGCACAAGCTGAGAAACGACGCTGAAGGTTAAGCCCCGTCCAATCTTGAACAGAGCAACGAACACAACGACGAACACGAACATGTTTGCGACAAGTGTGGATAATTCTCAGAACAGAACATTGTAACAAAATGTGTTCGTTGTCCTGTTCGGCCCCGATCCACCAGTGGTCGGTTTTTGCCCGTTGCATCAAAGGATGCTCGTGTTCCGTCCTGTTCTAGTCTGGACGCGCCCGCGAACATTTCCCCGAACATTCAGTCAAAGACCGGACAGCAGCGGAGTCGTACATGTGCTTTGATCTTTGTAAGTCTGAATATATATTATGGCGAGTGTATTTCTTAGGGTATGTGTTGAATTAATAATTACTATTATCTTATTATTTTAGCATATTGTAGAAAAATGGAGTGGTCCAAAGAAGATCAAATGAAGCTCATAGAGCTCTCTCTATGTGTCATGCCAGATAATTATAGTTGTAATGGTGACCTAGTGGTCTAGGGGTAAGGCGTCAGACTTCTTTACTGGCGGCCGGGGTTCAATCCTCGGTCCCGGCACAGATTTATCTGATTACCAAACCCTTCCATCACCTCTGACAAGACATCTTGTGAATGTGGGGAATGCCAGGTCTCCACGGTGGTTCGGATTCCATGTTAAACTGTAGGTCCTCAATTTCATCTCCCAATCACCCTACCATTACACATTAGCGTAAGTGCTTATAGCCCGGATGGGTAGTAAGACGCGGTTCTAATAATAATAACAATAATAATAATAATACACTTTTTTGTAAGTTAAATATTTACTTGACCTCAATGAGCAAAATGTGCCCTAAGTAGAGTACTCAGGGACAACTAGGGAATCATTTTTTTTGCACCACTTCTTACTACCAGTTCAGGTTAAATGCCTATGTACTAATTACACTAATGGGCTAGGGATGAGATATGGTAATTTAGAGGAAGTGCATCCATATTTGCGGGGAGAGCGTAGGGAAACCATTTAGGAAAAACACCTTCACTGCACCCGACTGGGATCGAACTCGGTCCTACCCGTGCTCGGCAGTCTAGTGTAACACTAGAGTGACGCCTTAGACCTTGCGGACACCGAAGTGGTTAGGGGGAGGGCTGAAGGCATCCTTTTTTACCTTATTTTCTGTTAATGATGCTGCACCCTTTTTACCTGTTGTTAATTCCCCAGTTGGCCCACCGTTTTACTAACACGACTTAATAAACTGATTGCTCCCAAATTTTTATTTCCAAAATTATTTATTTTTACCAAATAGGAGAAGTTGTTTGTAAAACTAAGATAAATAAAGTTAATACTTAAAATAATATATTTATAACTAGTTAAATACAATATTTTTTTTTAGTATATCACAATAAACAGACACACAAGCGTCCTCCAGTTGTTTAATTTAATTCCTGTTTTATTCGTTAGTAAAAATAATTTAAAAAAAACTATGGGAACACGTTGCGAACTTGTTCTGTTCAAGTCTGGAAGTGGCTTAAGAGAATTACCATTCTACAACTTTGTCTTAATCTCAAGTGTACATTTTCATGTTTATGGTTTCATTGGAATTACTCATAAGACGTTTATATTCTGGGTGGTACGCCAGAACTACGTAACCGTTATGTAGTAGTTTTATTGGAATTTCTGTAGTTAAGTATCAGGAACGCGGCTGGGAGTACATTTTTTTTAAGATGAATGTTTCAGTCAAGTTGATAACATTTTACTATATAATTTATATTTGACCTAATTTCTAGTTATTGCAATAATGATTCATCAAAAGTGACAGCAGGATTTAATTTGACTTGATTTATTTAGATATGACTAGTGGGTCGTTGCAGCAATGGCTGCAGATTATTGCACTAAAATATATTTTAAAATGTTATTGGAAAACGATCTATATAATAAGCCCTCATTCACTTTTTAGTTAATAGTTTACTCGTCAAAGGCTATCAACTTTTCTTAGATATTTAGTTTTCGGTGTGTAATTTGAGTAAAAACGTAAATTTTCCCCCTACATGCCCCGATGAGAACTTTAAAATGACCCATCTCCCAGAGCTCTATCTATTAGTTGCAACAAACCACTCAAATAACGATTGATCTGATATAAATACAAATATTTTATTTACCAATATACAGCTGTACACAAATCATGGTTTCCATGGTGATGTAAACAAAGGATGATTGTACAGATGAACCACTATCCACGCAGAAGGAAAATATGGAAAACTCGCTAGGAAAATTGGGTTTTAGTTTTAGGCCATTATTTTAACCGGCATCCTGATTTCCTTATCTATAAAATGAGTGTTCGTTTGCCAAAATCTGTTCAGTCATTTCCTTGTAATTTCTATTACTGGAAAAGGGCTTATCAAATAATATATATCAAGATATATGATAAAGATCGTGATAAAATGTGGTGGTGAAAATCAGCGTTTAAGTGTTTCAGTGTGTGATTGTGTAAGTGTGTGGGTGAGTGTGAAAATGAGTGTAAGAGAATGAGAATGAGCATTTGAGATATATCGAGTGAGTGATAGCGAGTGTTATGGGAGTATGTTTATGTGTTAGAGAGAAACACTGGGAGAAGGGAAAAATAATGTGTGTAAGAGGAGAGAGAATGGGCGTGAGATAAAAAGCGTGTGAAATAAAGGGAGAGAGAGTGTATGTGTGTGTGAGAGAGAGAGAGAAAGAAAGAGAATATGTAAGGGGAAAATGTGTGTGTGTGTGAGCGAGAAAGAGAGGGTGTAGAATGTTAGGAGTGGTATTTTGTGAAAGAGAAATAAAATATGAGGTCGTGTTAGAGAGTGCTTGAGAGAAAAAGTTAGAGAAAATTTTAGATGGAGAGAGTTAGAGAAAGAGTTAGAAAGAGAAATTAGAAGAGCGAGTTCGAGAGAGAGTGAGTTTAAGAGAGAAAGGGTTTGAGAAAAAGTGAATTTAAGATAGCTACAATGATATTGAGATATAGAGCTTTTGTGAGAGAATGATCAAGAGATAGAACGTTCGAGAGAGAGAGAGAGAGTGTTTGAAAGAGCTTAAAAGAGAGAGTATAATAAAGATAATGTGAGAGAAATTGTATGATAAAGAATGTATGTGAGGGTAGGGAATGTGTGAGAGAGAGGGATTAAGTGTGAGAGAAAGAATGAGAAAATATTATGTAAGGTTTCTTTATTCCTCACTCTTCCCTCAAACCTTCAAATAAGTCCACATCTCTGTTTCCACACACTATTTATGTGCCTGCCCGGCTGGCGCCAGTGCAGAAACAACCCGGACTTAACGCTCGGGCCTCTGGGTACCCGAACTCGCCACTAACGGGTATAATGGACAATACAATTTTACAACTCTATTGGTTCACACCACAACAATAATTCAAAGTTATTTATTCTCACCATCAATACCTTCCACAGCAGTACACACTCCAATAAAATAGTCCTATTTATGCACAATAGCCAGGTCTTGAAACAACACAAAATATACTTTTCTTATCAAAAAAACAAACAAACAATAATATCAACAATTTTTCTATGCGTTACCAAAACAAAAGAAATTTAATATCTACAGAGGTTTTAGTACTGCCAAGAAATTTACTCGTTTTTTGTTAGTTTGTTAGACCACACCCAAGCACAGGCATCACTGGTCCTTTCAATCATATAAGAGAGAGAGTTTTATAGAGTGTATGTGTGTGTGTGAGAGAGAGAGAGTCTAAAATATATATATATATATATAGAAAGAGAGAGAGAGAGCAAAAATGTAGGTGTGTGGTACTCAAACATTACGGTAATTTGAAATATCATTCCCTCAAAATTAAGTATCAACATGAAAACATAACAAAACCTACCGTATTTGTAAGAATATGAAAAGATAGATGAGGTACACGAAACATTACTTTTAAATACCATATCCTCGAAACTAACCGATAGAATGAAAACATAGCTTAACTTGTGTAGATATTTGTATTGTGTTGTTACTTGCCAAAATGAACATCAAAACACATTATTTGAAAAAAATGAACATCAAACCCCATTATTTGAAAAAATCAACACCAAAATTCACACTTAAATAGTTAAATGTTTTTTTAATTATTCCAGATCATTTTATCGTTTTTGAGCTTATAATACATACCTAAACCTATTTAAACATCATTTTATCACGCGCGAAACAAAACGTAGACAATATTTTCACGAACTTAACAACTTAACCTTTTAATTTTCGAATTATACTCAATATTACTATCTATTGATTTAAATGAGAATTAACTATAGCAATATTCCAATAAAAAATGTTTGTCCAGTTTAGGCACTTCAATTTAGATGTTTTATGACCAGCATACAAAAATAAATATTCATCCAAAGAGAAAATGGTGGTGTGTTCGGACCAACAAATAAAGATTTAGTTATTGGTTTCTAGACGAAGAGAGATATTTTATTTAGAGATTCACAGACATGCAGCAAATAACGGTTTCCATGGTGGTAAAACAAAGGATGAAAAACAGAAATGTATCTGTGAAAATCGGGTTTTCGTGGAAAACTATTATTTTTCCCGAAATACTGGACTCCTAACCGTTAAAATGAGTGGTCGATTGTCAAAAACTGTTCAGTCATTTCCTCGTAATTTCTATCACCGGAAACGGGCTTGTCAAATTATATACAAGATGATGGTTTTAGTGTGTAATGAATGTAATTGTCAAATACTATATTTTCTAAGTATTTCTTACTCTATCTGATAGTTACAAAATTTACCAAATTAATTTTAAAATTCAAACATGACTTCATGTGATCTTCGACTGTCACTATATTTTGAGACATAATATAACAGAAAGAAAATAGTTCTATTTTTTTTTTAATGTCAACAATGATTTTAGGGCTATTTTCTAAATCTAACATCCTAGCACGTTAGTGATGGTGCTTGGTGCTTGGGACCAAACTACTTTGTAATAATATTTAGCTGTTATCTTTTAGAAACTGATAAAGTACGCCATTCACGGTAGGAATTACTCTCTGTAAGGTCTTTTTTCCTACCAATATCTTACTATATAATAGATTTCTGGTAGGAAAAAGACCTTTCAGAAAACAATTTCTACTCTGAACAGACTTCTATGACTAATAACAGAGTTACCTTTTCAGGTTGTAGGGGGGAGGGCACAGGATGTTATTACAGTACCACATACAGATTAAACGCGTGTGTACTAATTACTCTAATATATTAAGGATGAGAAAGGTTTATTTCGAAGAAGGTTACCCGCATTTGCTTGGGAAAATGATTAGGTAAAACTAGTCTAAGTACACTTGACCTGGATTCGAACCCCGGTCTCCCCGTCATCAGTTGTCTGGCAGAGAATGTCAAATTTCTACTCGCCTCGTTCTTACATACCAGCCCATACTTTCGACCCGTCCTGAATAATACTTACTGTACGTACGTGAGAGTGTTAGTAACGCGACTGTCTGCGCATTGACAGTTTGTGACAAGACGAGAGCCAGGCGCTGCCGCAGGTCGGATAGTGCAGGGTTCGTCCCTATCTTTGGTTGGAGTATTCAGAGTAGTATAAACTATCGTCTATACCAGACTCACCAAATATACTCTATCTAAACACCTCCCACCAATATACTTTAACTAAACACCTCCCACCAATACACTCTAACTAAACACCTCCCACCAAACCGAACCACGGTGGAGGCCTGGCATTCCCCACATTCACAAGTTGTGATTAATACACATCTTGTCAGAGGTGAAGGAAGGGTTTGGTTAAATTTTATAAAATCACTCACCAGTAAACGAACATTTATTGAAATTTTATCCAAAATAAAGTAAAACATTACCGACACACCCATTTGGAACCAAATCGTTATAGCCATTTGTAAAATATTTCAAGTTTTCAAATTTTTGAAAAATCAGTCATCAGTAAACTACACTTCATTGGATATCTGCCCCGAAACCAATTAAATAATGCTATTTTTCATATTAAACAAATACAATATATGTATTTAAATAAATCATTATTGCCATTTTCGAAAAAAAATAATTTTTTTTGAAATATTTCCTTATAAGTAATCTACCCTTGATTGGAGAGAGAGAGAGAGAGAGAGTAAAAAACAGTTTTGTGGCAAAGCCCTATAGTACCTAAATAACATGATCGAACCAAATCCATCAAACAGTTTCAAATCTGTGACCAGGGACAGACAGACAGACATGAGAACAGACACTTCTTTGGGCTCGTGTTCACATAAAACGTAGATAGATTTTCACGATTACAATACTTTCTCTTGATATAAGAAAGTAAACATATAGGATGGGTTTAGTTGTTTATAAAGGGGTTAATTTATTGATTTTCATAGTGTTTAGCTAATAACATGGAATTATTTCAAATTGATTCATTAATTATTTTTTTTAAATACTATCCTATTATTATTTAAAATTTTCTTTACTTCTTTTATGATCACCAGGTTTAATACGCCTGGCCTAAAATAAACTCCCGCCTAGATCACAATAATGATTGCAAGGGTCATCCGGTCCTACTAGGAGCAAGTTGTAGTCCTAAATATACAAATAGTCCGACAATGTTTGTTGGCCGTTAGAACTAGCTTCTCACTAGAACCTGCCATGTTCGTTAAAACACACACTCACGCCATTCTGTTGTTAGAAGAAAGCCGGTTCCATTTCCGCTTGATATGCAAGTATTCTATAATTGCTGTCACTTAGTAAAGTTCCATGACGAAGTACTTGTACTATCTACTCTACTGTTGCCAGGTCGCCTGAGCTCTTGGTCTCAACTACAACACTGCATTTCCGGCGTGTCAATATTCCAAATAGCAGGACTGTGCAACATAATGAGTGATAATAGCTATCATACAACACGGACAACAAGCAGGCTGAGTTAGTGGAACTATCACCAGAACTACAAGACACAACAAGCAGGCTGAGTTAGTGGAACTATCACCAGAACAATACCAGACACAACAAGCAGGCTGAGTTGGTGGAACTATCACCAGAACATACCAGACACAAGCATGCTGAGTTAGTAGAACTATCACCAGAACACATCAGACACAAGCAGGCTGGGTTAGTGGAACTATCACCAGAACATACCAGACACAAACAGGTTGAGGTAGAGGAACTATCACCAGATTATACCAGACACAAGCAGGCTGAGTTGGTGAAACTATCACCAGAACTACAAGACACAACAAGCAGGCTGAGTTAGTGGAACTATCACCAGAACATACCAGACACAAACATGTTGAGTTGGTGGAACTATCACCAGAACATACCAGGAACAACAAGCAGGCTGAGGTAGTGGAACTATCACCAGAACATACCAGACACAACAAGCAGGCTGGGTTGGTGGAACTATCACCAGAACTCACAAGACACAACAAGCAGTCTGAGTTAGTGGAACTATCACCAGAACATACCAGACACAACAAGCAGGCTGAGTTAGTGGAACTATCACCAGAACATACCAGACACAACAAGCAGGCTGAGTTGGTGGAACTATCACCAGAACATACCAGACACAACAAGCAGGCTGAGTTGGTGGAACTATCACCAGAACATACCAGACACAACAAGCAGGCTGAGTTAGTGGAACTATCACCAGAACATACCAGACACAACAAGCAGGCTGAGTTGGTGGAACTATCACCAGAACATACCAGACACAACAAGCAGGCTGAGTTGGTGGAACTATCACCAGAACTTACCAGACACAACAAGCAGGTTGAGTTAGTGGAACTATCACCAGAACATACCAGGAACAACAAGCAGGCTGAGGTAGTGGAACTATCACCAGAACATACCAGGAACAACAAGCAGGCTGAGGTAGAGGAACTATCACCAGAACATACCAGACAGTAGCAGGCTGAGGAAGTGGAACTATCACGAGGGTTGGAAAATGACCCTAAATTTTGTGATATATCTAATTTAAGTAATTTAGACGCTCCTACAGTTTCAATAAAACTAGTTTTTCTACCTAAAGACATATTAAAAACATATTTTTATTTGTTATAAGTAAAGTTGATGTATCTGTTAAACAACCACCTTGATTAGATACACCCTTCTGTAATGAGAGGGAGTTTTAAACAATTGAATTGAATGCTGTTTCTCATATAAGATAACTTATATGAATTTTAATAAAACTGAAATATACCGTCTTTTAATTTGATTGCATGAAAATTATTTTACTGCTTAGTCTGAAAGAAAAGTCTTAGCTCACAGATTATTTAGCCAACCATACAAGCAAAGATTAACATCTCATCTTAAATTATAGTTTATTCCATCCCACCTTAGATTACAGAAAGGTCTGCTTTCATACCGACTTAATTTCCAGATACTTTCAACCTGCCTTAATTTACATTACTTTCATCCACTTTACTTAACAGGTGATTCCATCCTTCCTCCTCCTTAATTTACAAAGAGCCGCATCCGCCTTAAGGGCCACCTTGATCAACAAACAATTCCATCCCACCTCAATTTATAAGCAAATCATTCCCATCCTAATTTAGTGATAATTCTTTCACCTTTATTAGCAGATACTTTCATCTAGACCTAGTAGGCCTATACATTTGCAAATACTTGTTTATCTTGACTTCCAGTAATCCAGTCCACCTACAAAGGACAAACTACTCTCATGCTTCTAGTGGTGATAGATAATTATGGTTACTACTCCCATATCACTAGTGATAATGGTGATACTGCACTGGGCTGCACCTTCAGTTTGGTCTCGGCCAGCTACTGTAATGGACCCTCCCTCCCATAACTTTGTCGTACTATTAGTCCAAAACACGTTGGTTTCAATCTCTTTGATCTAAGTAGGTACTTGTAGCTAGTATCAAGGAAGCCGAATGAGAATGCTGATGCACAAAGCACCAATGGACAACACGTGTCATCAACACGGTCATTAGATGGACCGGTCTCAACACAGTATAGGTTACTTTAGAGACTCGGAGCCTAGTAGCAACTACAACACTTTCAGCTTCGTCACAGTCTGTAAGGCCATTTTGATAACAATATTTAGCCCTGGTTCTTGAATCTGATGAATATGTTGGTACATCTTGGAATGTTGGCACTTGATAGTCTGATGAATATGCTGGTACATCTTGGAATGTTGGCACTTGATAGTCTGATGAATGTGCTGGTACATCTTGGAATGTTGGCACTTGATAGGTTAAAGCTCCCTTCACAACTGAGAGTATTAATATTTGTCTGGACGATTGCTGTTCTATGAGCTTATGCATAAATTGGTAAACATTACATCAAGTCATCCTCCAATAGTGAAAATTTACTCCCAAATTGAAAATTATGATTATTATATTATATACTACTCTGCAATAATTGATTGACTGCATCTAATGAATGGATCGGATCCATTGTTGATTCATCCCATATTAGCAGTTTGAACTCTGATGATGGTTGCATCATTCAACATGATCCTCGCGCAAGTCTTTATTCTGCGTCCAACGTCAAATACATGCTTCTGTGGACTTTTTCTTCCTTGTTCATGTCAGGCATATCTTGGATGATTTCCGGAAGTTGTTATAGATACTTTTTAGTTAAAATCTTTCTATTCTCTGTCTTGTAGAATCAGTATGATCTTTACATCTCAGAGAGCCAAAGATTCACAATCAAAACATCAGAAAGTCCGATTATCGCGTTTGTTGGCAAAGTCCGCTGTGAAGATATCGAAGAAAGTTTCTGACAGCTTCTTAGGTCCGGATAATGAGTCACACAAAGATCTGCCTTAAAGACTAGTGCATGGTCACTAAACCAGCTTCTTTTTCTCGCACACGCTTTCGTTTTCAAAATTCCTTTCAATTAGAGTAGTAATTGGTTTGTCTGATTACATATGTGTGTAAGCTAAAATAAATGTTTATATTGAATATTACTGTGCAATTATCTCGAACATTGATTTTTATTTGTCAGAGAAACACTTTAGTTAATAATATAAATACGAAACGACAAACAAAAGTATGAAAACAGATCACGGTATTATAATCTGCTATCTAAATTTGGATTTTATACTTTGGGATTTATATCCTAGCTAATTATCCTTGCTTTTGAAGAAGTGCAAATAACATGTAGACGAATTAAAATGACTAAAACTTTTTTATTTTTTTATTTTCAATCAGTTTTCAAGTTTGAAAGTTTTTCACACCTTTTTTAGTGGTTCTTCTACAATTTCAACTTTCTACCTCATTGTTAAGTACTAAAGATCATCTGTATATACGATACACACAGACCAGACACCATTATAATTGTATTGATACAGATGGAAACCTAAACAAAATGCTTTGAACACAGTAATTGTCAGAATGAGAAGATGATATGGACAGTGAGCTTTTTATCCTTTGATTGTTTGGTTGTAAAATACCTATTCCCGGTGAGACTACAACTAGGCCGGAGATGGTTGCGCTAGGAGGGGGTAGTAACTACTGCTGGAGCAGGTATCGTATTCATATCATGTTATACTTACCAGACTACAACAATGACCTTTTCACTGTATGTATAATGATTGTTTTCATTTGTAAAGTGTGTCATTGATTTAGTCGTGTGCATTCACTACAGGTTTTTATTAAAGTTTTAGGTAAAAGAAAATTGTAAATTAAAAGTGATTTTTATATAATATATATTTAGGTAATTTTTTGATAATTTGGGCCATAATAATAAATATTTAGATGGGAAAGGTTCGAAGTAGTCTTCTTAAAAATACTCGTTTGATGCCAAGATTCCAATTGGTGTATAACAGTTTCGATTATCCAATTATATTATATGTTAAGTTATATATGTGCTCTGTTTAATCTGGAACTAATAATATTTAATGTAGTAACTCTACTACTAGTGCCACACTCCACGGACTATGTGACCGACAATATCCTCGCCTGGTTTGTTCCGACGTTCTAGTGGCGAGGCGATATTTCACTAGCACCTTCGTCTGGCTACGAACACTTCTTTTATCTTATTCATATTCAGTTATATTGGAAACAGTTTGAAATTAGACTTATGCTTGATTAGTGTTTGTAAAATATACTAAGATCAGGTTTAACACGTTGGTGGGTTTTATTAGAGAAATTATTATAACTTCTGACATTTACTGGTTAACACATTCCTAAATGTCACTCCATAGGCCTAAATTACTTTAGGGTTGAATTTAAATGCAAGAATATGGCAATTATTTATTTTACTGCGTTATTTCATTTAAATATTTTATTTGGGGTATTTAAAATGAAACTCTTGGTTCTCACCTATAACAATTGTGTTTGTGTGTACTGGATCAGAGATCTACTTTACACAACATACTGTAGCTACTAAATACTAGCTTCAGTATTGTTTGAAATGTAAAGATACTATCCGATCCGAACGTTACTATTCAAACAAAAGTAATTCTCATTGAAAGTCGGCCATGAGCTCAGAAACTATTGAGGCTTTCGTTAATGAATTTGTGATCACAGCCCACGACGTCCGTCAATCGTACCAATTTAAGGGATTTGCTGTTTTATTTGCCGACCCACCGCTGGTTTTCAATTTCGGGCTCCTGGTAACAAATTAGACTTCCCTAGCTCAACCCTCATGTCAAATTAAACTTTGTAATGCACGGCTATGTAGCCTAAGTTCAACCATACATCTATCCAAACAATATTTCATAAAGTATTCACGTGTTGAACATTTTACTAATGACGTACTTTAATTGTGAATGTTTCTGCTCTGACAGAGACGAGAGCTGAAATTATACCAACTCATCACGAAGAAATCGATTACTAAAGTTTCATTTAAATGTACACAGATCCTTATAATCCACAGATAAGTCACTGCACACAATATGGAGGTTGTGAACATTTTATTGATTGTAATGTTAAAACTACACTTTCTAAAGACACAGACCACATCAGAAGAAGACTTACAAACTAATTCACTCAGTATCTAATACTACTCACACAAGCTTAGCAATTATCGATACACAAATCTTGTGTTATTTAATAACTGGTTTGTTATTTTAAAATACCGTTCACGCCAAAATGGAGGTTAAAGAAACCAACATGTCTCTATAGTATTAAAAACCCTTACATTTTGAGGCTTATTTTTTTTTTTTAATATTTAAAGATTAAACTACACCATAATTTTGGTTGTAAGAACAGTCGAGAAATTTCAAACATATTTCTTTGCGGCCAACATTGATAACATCTTACTTTGTTATTTGTGTTATTTTAAAGGTAGGCCTATTGACAATATCTATCAAAAATAACAACTGCATATAATCTTACTTGTTGTATGAATACATTAAAATGGTAGATTTAGTAACAACTTCTACTGTTCTTCCTACCAGACTCATACTATAGTTCCTTTTCAATGACGTTTCACGCAAAATATCGCAGCTCTGAGGTTAAAGTAAACTAATAAATGCGTATGGTCCTGTCGTATCGGTGTTTGTGGGGACCACTGATGGGACACCGGAGTTCAACATCTCATTTCCAACAAACCGGGTGGAACTTTACTATTATTATTATTAAAATTGACAAGTGAGGAGGAACTATTGTTACTATTTCTTCTAAGCAGAAGACGTGGGGGGAGAATGGGGAATACACGTTTACAAACACATTCTCTGCAACGTGAACGGAAGAAACATTTGTTCCACTAATTACTTGACGATCTTAGGCATCCCAAATCACAGAACGAACGGCTTCTACATCGTGTCCAGTAAAGTGCGGTTACAGAGTTCCACTAACCCATTCGACATTGGATGGTCTGCTATCGTTTAGGTCTTCACAATCTGTAATATATTGCACTATATTGATGTGATTACTGTCCCGTCGGAATGTCTGGCTTGGTCCGTGTGAAGTTCAGTTGTCACAATTACTATCTTCAAAGGGTAAGTTGTCGGATACAACTATAATTACTTTCTTTCCCCGCTTCATCCTTGGAAAAGGGCCTAACATAACAACACCCACCCAAAACGTTGTAGTGGTACCCTAGCTGTTGTTAGAGTTCTCCTAGTTTCACAATCAGGGCCTTGCTGGACCCACGTTGTGGTGTCTTGTGGAAACCTAAGTGATCTCCCTTGGGCACAGACAAGGAAATACATATCCTCACGGGAGATTTGCTGCGCCCCTCGACTCAGGTAGAACTTGAAATATCCAGTGATAGCAGCGCTTCCAAGTGACAATTCTTTAAAACAACTCACTTGCGAAATGTTCCTCGTGAGAAAGACAAGCTAAGAGCTGCCAGATCACTTAGTTGCCCCCCTCCCCTCCACCCCATCAAAATTAAAATTTAAATGTACCATCGTTTTGCACCCTAACCCCAGAGACTGTTTATGTTTAGGAGGGACGTTAAAGGTAGCCCCCCACTATCAAAATGTTGGATTTTTTTCATGCCATCTTAAAAGTCCTGTTTTGCAGCCGAGTAAGGTGTTTTGCACCCTAAAAGTTTAGCAAGAAATAAATATTTAATATAAAAAAAAATCAAAAGTAATAAGTCTTGTTTCGCACCGTTTTGCACCCAAGTATGGCGTTTCGCACCTGAATAGTTTTGCAAGAAAAAAATTTTAAAAGGGGAAAAGGTGGGGGGGGCCAAGTTAAGCGTAGCCCCCCACTCACTAATTGTTTATTTTTTAATGCCAAAATAAAAGTCCTGTTCTAGACCCAAGTATGGTGTTTTGCACCCTAAAAGATTAGCAAGGAAAAACTATCTAATATACAAAAAAATTAAGTCGTTGGACCCTCCTAGTTGGGGAGCAACTGGTTTTCCGTGTAAGCTTTGTGATACAATATTGCGTTGTTTTTTAGTTATTAATTGGCACCTCAAATAGTTCAAAAACACGTTGCCACTTTCAAAACTCATGCGGGGGGGGGGGGGTAGGAAGGGGGGGNGGGGAGGAAGGGGTGGAAGGGGAGGAAGGGGAGGAAGGCAGCTGGGATGTATGGCGCAGGGGAAGGGGAAATAGCATGGTACTTGTTACAACATTATTGACTGTAACTTCCATAGATTTTATGATAAAAATCCCATGGTAGCTTAAATTAAAGCTAATAAATGTATGTACAATTTGGCCGACAGCATGGGCAAAACAGAAGATTTCAACGGAGCGAAGGTGGGTGACTATGTTCCAGGACATTAAATATGATGAGATAAACTGTTCATAATCTTAAGATGTTTGTGGAGTTTGTTCTTTCCCTACCAGGAACCAACGCTTCAGTTGAGCGGGCATTCTCATTGATAAGAAACTTTTGGGGTGCTTAAAAGTCCTCATTGTCTATTTCTTGTGTTAAAGCACTTTTAGTGGTACAAATGAACTGTTCACAAACGTCGTGTAAGGAAATGTAGGAGAACATTAAGAAACACAAGAATCTGTTAAAAGCTCTGGCCTCATCGGATAAATATGATTGGAGGGAACCCAAACTACCATCTTCATCTGCCAGGAACACTGAAAACGAGTAGAACAAGGAAAATGAACAAAAAACTTCTTAATTTAAATAGCCTATTATAAGTTATTTTTACAAAATAGAATTTTCTCAAAGCTCTTATTATTTAAACTTTAAAATTACTTGCTATTGTGAGCTACTTAGTCTTAGAGATTGAGATGAGTCCAGTAGTTTTAACTACCATTTTTACGTAGCCCATATTTCTTTATAGCTATGAGATATTATTGAAATTTAGGTTTTTTTAAATGAATAAAAATTAAAAATATTGGCATATGTTTGTTCTTACTTATGCTTATGTCTTATGTTATGCTTATGCACTTAAAATACTTTTGAAAAATGTTGCCAAGTTGTCCCGATTTTCACTGTCAGAAAAATGATTACAGCGCTTATATTCATAGTTGAGTATAGAAGGTTATTATCTTTTTTATTCTATTCATTACAAACATTTAAATCTAAAAACGAGAGAGAAAATTATAATGGTCGCTTTATCCAATTATTAAATTCACGTTTGAAATGTGGTGGATCGAATATTTATAAGATATTCTGCGCCCTCTTAGTTCATTCAATAGCATATCTGTCTACTAAACTAATGGTCTCAGGTTCGACTCCCGACATGGATAAAAATGTTGGTTTGATAAATTAACGACCAGCGGATTGGATTGTGTGCATGTCCTAGCCTTAAGTTATACGCATTTATGGATTTTAAAAAAAGTCACTCAAACCTTAGGCTGGAAAACAGTAACGGATCTAAATTAAAATATTATATTTATTGAAAAAATTGTTTTACTAAATTTTAAAACAAAATTATTTCTACCAATAGAAAACTTAATTCTGACCATAAAAAACTGCCACTCTGAATATAAAATTACTTTCTTACATCAATATCTTTTTTTTACCATTTTGTGTTACATGCCAGCCATGGTTTAAGACATGTTTTGCCCAATACCTTATTTAAAGCTAGATCTCGTGTATCATTAGCATAATGCTGGTAAACCTGTCTACCTGTCGAGATCGTAGTGAAAATTTCTAGCTAACAGATGGCGTGGACATCTAGGAATCGTCAATTTAGAGCCGAAAAAACTGTGCGCTCTACTGAGCGGTATATGATCTTAAAACGAAATTCATGTAGCTCTAGAGTTTATTCACATTTGTTTCAATGTGTTTTAAGTATACAGATATTTCTTACAAGCATTCAAATATACTGACATAATAATTGACAGGATAAATTATATTGTTGTTTTAGCTGCTTATTAAAAAGAGATAAAACCCCATATACTCGCTCATGATAATGTGTTTTTGAGCCAAGTGTCCCAGGTTCGATTCCCGGGATAGATGAAAATCTATCATTGGTTTAATGTTAGTTTAACCTTTCATAGTGATAAATTAATTGCCCTTGCCTATATTTTGTACATGTCCTAGGGTTCAAGTGTATTTTACTACACATACTTTGCAAATCTTGGTATCAGTTCAGGCAATTATGTTTAGGAAAAATTGTATTAGCATATTATATCAATATTAAAAGTAGTTTGAAATTTAAAAGTAATATATATTAATGGTAGCATTTAAAGAGGAAATAAAAAACGCGTAAGTTTGCAGAAAGTAAAATATGCTTGGAACAATTATATTTAAAGTGTTTACTTTGAAGCTAGCTTGAAAACTGTTCGGATTCAAATTTTTATGTTTTATCTCAAACAGATGTTGGAGATACCCATACCGTCCTTCCGCTTCCCAACTTGGTGTAATGTGCGGCCCCTACCACCACAGCGCCCACCCGGCTGTCACTAACCTCTGCAACCACCGGGAGAAGACGACAGTGCATCGCCCTAGCAACTCGCAACCCGCATTCACGCAATGCCACAGCCGGGAATAAGTTGATCAGTAAATCAGGTTGGTGGAGCATTGTCAAATAGTATCTCTCTTCGAATCGTCGAGGAGAGAATAAAACAACTGAGGCGTTTCTTTTATACTGGTAGAGAAGTTACCGTACATCTCCAGTAAATGATCGTGACAAATTAAGTTGGCTTGAAGAGCAAATTACTGTTTTGCTCAATCGGCTGCAGGATCATAGGGTCAATGCCAATGATCATGTCGGCTTATTTTGAACAGCACGGACTTGACGTTGAATCCTGTATACGTCTCATTTAGGAGGGCGGATCAGTTAGACGCTCGAGCCATGCTTGATAACGTAAGTCTCGTGTTGCAGAGAATGGCACCACTGTACGTTAAACTTAGCCATTTTAAAGATCCTCGTGGGAGTGCACGTCATTGTGATAAACTCTCCTCGGCTGTGAAATACAGAAGAAGAAATAAAGGAATCAATGCAATCATGATGACGATACACTTTTCCTTGCCCGTGCATTGTTTGTTGCCAATACTGTGTGTGACGTTAAAATAAAACCAAAATGCATGGACTGAACACCTATAAAAACATAAAGGAAGGCCGTAGTATTCAAAAATACAAAGCAGAAGATGTCTGCAGTGATGGCCATGTGAATCTTTTGAAAGTCGATGGGCTCACAGAACTGAAACAATTTCAAACATACCTCTCCGAATAAAATATCGCAGTGTTGAGAGATCGTCGAGAGACACAAGGCCTATATGAGGGGCCCACCCCTCCCAAACATTCCAATAAGGATACCTGGATTTATATTTTTACGATAATAGTAAAAAGGATTTTGATATCATAATATCCTTTACAGCCGCATTTAAGTGCGGGTACTTTTGCCGTGAGTGTCGTGTGCCATTTGATCATAAGAAGGCACAAAAATGTGAATCTGTGTGCAAAAAGTGCTACGCTAAAATGGTTTTCAGTGGAGGTTGAACTGTGACCTGTAAGGAATGTTGGGATTGATTCACAAACCAGACTTATTTTGATAAACACAAACGTCCCGGTGTTAGCAGGGGTCACATGTCGATATGTGATGTCAAAAAGGTTTGTGAGGTCTGTAGGCAATTTTTCAGTTTGTAAAGAGCAGAATATTCACACAGGTATTAGAGACTTTTTGTAGAGTATACGAGACACATCGTGCTTTTGCTCATTTTTGCTATATGAATCAGGCCCCAACTAAGTCATCACTAGAAAAGAGCAATATCATGTTCGTATTTTATGATTTTGAAAGCAGACTAGAAAGACTTCTTCAAGACGCAGCCTCCACGTACTTGCACAAACCTAACCTCTGTGTCGTGCAGACGTGTTGCAAGGCCTGCCTTCATATCGATGTAAATGACCATCATTGCGCCGAATGTGGGGGTATTAAGACTCGTATATTCAACGGTGATGCAACAGCGGCCCAAATTTTTGTATTTATATAGCAAATTAAAACAACAAAATTTAAGGATATTACCATTCTAGCCCATTATGCCAAGGGCAGTGATGGAAATTTTATTTTAAAATATCTGACGGAGCTAAAAAAAATGGAATACAGAGCTCATAATGAACAGTGGGAAAATCATGTACATGCGTTACAGCCCATTCCACTTTATTGACTCACTGTACATTCTCCCAATGGCGTTGTCCAAGATGCCCAAAATATTCGGTTTGAACAAGTCCTTGGCCAATAAAAAACAACACGTGGGTGAATAGGTGTCTCTTGCTGCCATAGGAGGACTACGGCATTGGTGAGATGTCAGTTGAGGGAAAGGTGGACTATGAGAAGCGGTATGACACGCTGGCCAAAGAAAATCATGTCTTGGATTTTAACCTCGATTTGGAACTGTATTGCATGAAAGATGTAGAGACCCTACGGAAGGCCTTCCTAAAGTTTGAGATATGCTAATGAAAAAAAATGTTGAATAATTTCAGAGAAGTGTGTAAAATCGCAGGAGTAGCCATGTTTGTTTATCGCCGAAGTCACCTTAAGGAGGATACTACTGGTATTATCCCTAATCGTGGATATCGGTTTGTAGACCAACAGTCGCACTTCGCTGTACAATAGCTCTGCTGGGAGACCCATTAACGTGGTGTCTCTATCCTTCATGCGGGCAACGGCCGTGAGGAATACGTTTTAGGGCTACGTGTAGACGGCATTGATAAAGCTGGAGATACCACCACCATCTTCCAGTGTTAGGGATGTTATTAGCTTGGGGGCCCTCTCTGTTATCCTTACAGTACCACCCCTATCAAAAACAGCTGCCACGAGACCATGGAAACGCGCGATGAAGCGACCATGGCCTGCGTGGAAAAATTTAAGAATGCCAGCTAGACGGCCGTGGAGATGTGGGATTGCGATGAAATGCACAGACAAGAACATGAAACAATTTTCACTCCAGCACGAGGTGTACAGCAAGAATCCCCTCATTCCCAGGAACGCATTCATTGGTGGACGTACAAATTGTATCAAACTGTTCCACAAAGCAGATCTCTCTTGTGGAGAGAAGATCAAGTACTTGTATGTGTGTTCATTGTATCCTTACGTTCGCAAGTACACAAAAATATCTCACCGGCCACCCCAAAACTTACTTGTAACCAAATTGTCCGTTTATAGATCAAGTATAAGGCATAACCAAAGCTACTGTGATGCCTCGGCGGGAGTTATTCATGCCCAAATTGCCTACACGGATGCGCGACCAGTTAATGTTCATCTTGTGAAGTAAATACGGGGAGGAGAAAAACCAAGGTGCGTGTCAGAACAATGACAAAAAAAATCGCTGATTGACAGTCGTCTGGGTGATTGATCATATTCGGAAAGACGTTGAGAAAGGCCACACCATTGAAGCAGTACACGAAGTGTGGGAATACAATGTATCTGTTTACAATCATCAGAAAAGTTCTGGCAGATTGTTTCACGGGTACATTGATACATTTTTGAAAATTAAACAGGAAGCCAGTGGATGGATTGAGGGGACTGAATTGTATCCATTCGGAATGGTATCCATTCCGATAGTTTTGTAAAAAACTTCTTTTGTGAAAAATCGGAATTGTATCCACTGGAATTATATACACTAAAACTGGAATTGTATCCACTCGGAATGGTATCCATTCCGATAGTTTTGTAAAAAACTGCTTTTGTGAAAAATCGGAATTGTATCCACTGGAATTATATCCACTAAAACTGGAATTGTATCCACTCGGAATGGTATCCATTCCGATAGTTTTGTAAAAAACTGCTTTTGTGAAAAATTGGAATTGTATCCACAAATGGCCGACTTGAGGTTTAACAGAAGGAACGTTTAACTTACAAACTTTGTCACACTTCTGGTAGAGGGCAGCAGGATGAAATCTTCTTAACTTACTAATTGTATACTAGAGTGCAGCCTTGTCTAAAAATATTTTCTTAAACATGAAGTATTAAAGATTGCACTGCATACTAGAAAATTAATTTGCATCTTATTTAACTGGTAAGATTCTTTTTTTCAGGTCAATACATTTTAAAGTATGTATAGACTTCTATAATTTTAAAGAGATAAATCAATTATTTTATTTGGCAACAGACTTTAACCACTATGTTAAAAAATGATTATTGAAAATCTAGCTTTAATTTATTCATATCTAGTGAGAAACGAGACACTGTTTATGAATTCTGGCAAGAATTTTATTAATGTGAATTGGCAGCACTGCTTTGCTCATGTCCTATGCTCAGTGAGCTCTAGTGATGGGAAGAATCGAGTAAAAGTAGTCGACTACACCTTTTGTGTATCGTAATCGGCTGTATTCGATTCTTCCAGAAATACTCAAGTAAAAATAGTTGCTCCCTTTTTTTATCTTAAGATATAATACACAATATTGGTTGGCATGTTTAACGTGTTATTTTAATACAAAATCTTTTTTCCCAAACAGTTCATTTTTCAGTCATACTCTTATCAGCGCACGATTTAGAACAATATTCAAGCCCCATTCGACATTTTATCAATAATACATCTATGACCATATCGGTAATGGAACTCAGGACGCCTAGCTTGGTTGGCACACCCACTACCAACTGTGGTAGTGTTGAATTTATGCTAGGTGTTTCGTTACAGATTCGAGCCCCAACTTCATTACTAACGGTGACAGTATTTGCAAGCGATGTTCACCACAATTATTACAACCACTATAAAATTACTGTATTTCCCACACTATGGCGTGATATTAATATATAGACTTTTGAAGCTGAAAGACAATGTTAATTTTCATAATTTGGTTGAAAAAAAAGTGGTTTAAGAATAAGTTATTTTTCTTATATATTGCGTTCATTAGATACATCAGTGAATGTTGTATAATAAATATTGGGTGCTTATTTCGTATAAATGATTGTGTTTATTTTTAAGCTACGTAATTGAAACTCCGCTGATTAGAAAAAGAATTGCGTTAACAGGGATACCAATGGGATAGAAAGAGACGTAAGTATCTATAAGCGCATCTACTACAATCTAAGAGCGAGACGACCTATCGGTATTCATTATTTGTCCCATAAATTTATAAAGGTTTTGTACATATTTATGATATTTAGATATTTTAGTAACAATTCATCACACGAAATATAATTAATATAGCCTGACATATATTAAAAATTTGCGTTTCTTATCAAGTGTTAAAAGAAAAAGAAAATACTCGAAAATTTATTTCTCTCTCACGCATTATATAAAAGACGACAGATCGAAAATTTCATAAACAGACGTCGAAATCAAATGATCATTGGCTGTTTTGATCTGAGTTAGGTTAATCTTATTAAGCCTAGTATTTCCATTCTTAGCCTAAATTATAGAGTTTAACCATAGCTAATTGTCGAGAATTAACATCTACAACGATGATCAAGTCACTTTTTAAAATCTCCTGGCCATAAAATATATTGATAAATTATAACATCCATCACTAACATTTTGATGAGTATGAAGAGGAAAATGCCCAATTCACATGTATAATTCGAACATTAACCTGTGGGTGAAATGCGAGCTTAGTTTAGTGGTTTCCAACCTTTTGCCGGGTTTGACATCAATTTTTTAACATAGTGGTTAAAGTCTGTTGCCAAATAAAATAATTGATTTATCTCTTTAAAATTATAGAAGTCTATACATACTTTAAAATGTATTGACCTGAAAAAAAAAAGAATCTTACTAGTTAAATAAGATTGCAAATTAATTTTCTAGTATGCAGTGCAATCTTTAAAGAGAATGAATACTCCATGTTTAAGAAAATATTTTTAGACAAGGCTGCACTCTAGTATACAATTAGTAGGTTAAGAAGATTCCTTCCTGCTGCCCTCTACCAGAAGTGTGACAAAGTTTGTAAGTTAAACGTTCCTTCTGTTAAACCTCAAGTCGGCCATTTGTGGATACAATTCCAATTTTTCACAAAAGCAGTTTTTTACAAAACTATCGGAATGGATACCATTCCGAGTGGATACAATTCCAGTTTTAGTGGATATAATTCCAGTGGATACAATTCCGATTTTTCACAAAAGCATTTTTTTACAAAACTATCGGAATGGATACCATTCCGAATGGATACAATTCCGCTCCCCCGATGGATTGAGTGGAGTACCTCACAAGATGATAAGTTAGCTTATATTCAAAATGATCAGGAAAGGAAAGGGGTAGAACTTTATTTATATTCTGTTTGTAAAATCCCGGTCTCTGCACGCTGACTAAACTCATTTAAAATTCACTATGGGGAAAGTTTGGGCAAAGATCCAATTTACCACACGTAGCCGTTGTCAATGACTATCAGGGCATCCACAAGTACCTGATGGATCCATACATCACCATGAACAGCATCATTGATGTTAAGGATGAGGTTATGTTTCTCAATTAGAAGAATGCGTGTGACGCGTTGCGCACTAACGCTAACACGAGTGTCATGGTGGCATGCTAAACGACTGCTATTGCTAGGTTCCATTTATACAGTATCCTTGAGAAATTGGGGGACAGATAGCGTTATATTCATGGAATACCCCAGCGATTTGAGTCCACCGACCGAAGACATTTTAAGTGACCTAACTGAGGAACTTCAAGATTACGGTCCGGGAAGCTATATTAACGCCTTTGTATCTGGTGGCCCCAAGAATTACGCTTACCTAGTTTGTGTTAGTGGTGCTCCCGCCAAAACAAAAAAGGTATGAAAGGTTCGCGGGATCACCATAAACTACCGCAACTGGAACGACGATAATTTTGACGCTTTTAAACCGATGGCCACTGAACAGGCTGAGGAACGGTACATACAGATTTGGGACAAAATTGTAGGAAAAGGTCTTGCGATTGAATGTACTGCTTCGCAGAATAAAGTCTACCGACCTGTGTACACTAAACGACGGATAACTGATGGTTTAAATACTTGCCGTTTGGGCAGCAGAGTCCTTGCAAACTCTGTAAATTAAATCTGGTATCTGTTTTTACTTGTACATATTTTTAATTGAAACCATCTATTTGTGAATAGTAATATTCAAATACTCTTTAAACTAAACTTTGTAAATTAGCTTAGATATTTAGTGCTAGGCCACTATTCACACTACGAACTCAAGAAATGTATTGTTGTTTTCTCTACACATAAACATGTATAATATATTGCAAGGTGTAAGATATTTTTTTCTAAATACGTTTTCCATAACTATCAATTTTTTTGTGAATAAAATTTCCAAGTATTCTTTACATGGTGTGACAAATATTCTAAAACTGTTATGTTTGTGTAAATAAATTTTATACAACTGTTATGTTTGTGTTTTAACGTCTACACCCCTCCTTCCTATCTGATGGATACAATTAGTTTATTTAGCCTATAATCTCAAGCTTACACATTATGACCAAGTTGAAACATCCATTCTCGGCCACCATAAGAGGTCCTTCCGGCTGTGGAACGTGAAATTTGTAGCCCATTTTATCCATCACTTGGACAGAATATGTGACGTTAAATTTGATAAAAAATCACCTGGTATTATGCTTTATGGCTACCGGGATTCGAACAAGATGAGCCAAGTCTCCGCCTCATATTCTGTAAGGGTTTACCGAAAAGGGATGGCAACTGTAATGACGCTCCAAAGCTGATTATCCTGGACGGCCTGATGCGAATGAAGTGGTCGTCGATATATTCGACAAAGGATGCCATCTTCAAATTATTAGCTTCGTGGACCTTACACAACATATATTCCACCAGGGCATAGACAAGATAAATATTTCCTTAAACGCACAATATATCGTGCTTTTAAAAATCCCCGGGATTAAGCTCAGATTCAACACTTTGCACGTCAAATCTGATCTGAAATCGTACGTGTTTTACAAGAGGCTTACATTGATGCTACGAGTACTCCTCACGGGTATATAGTATTATATTTCAAGAAAAGTACACCCGAATGGTTCAGATATATAGAATCCACACAAATGTAGGGTGCTGCGTGTACCTACCACACAAAAGCTATAAAAACACTGACACTTCCTGATTACAGATCATTTCATAACCATGAGTCCCAAAGTGCTGAAGCAAGCACCTTTGTTGCGGGCTATGCATTGCTTGAAATCGCAGAAATGTGTCGCTTTGCTGAAAACTGATGACAATAACCTGATTGACTCTATTTTGCGAGTGTGCCTACAACACTTTAAAAGGGAAGGTGCAGTTGAAAAATGCGCATAAGACAAGGTTACGTGCTAACAAGTAGGTGTTGCGCAAGTTGGTCAAGGAGGAGAGTGCTGGAAGAAGAAGATACGACTATTCGTTCGAAAAGGAGGAGCTTTCCCGCCCTTTATTTTAGCCCCATTAATTAGTGGTGTACTCGGTTCCTTATTCAATATGTAGATAATGGGACACACGAAAAAGATGATATTGGTGCCCCGGGAAACATTATACCGGTACGAGAAACACCACAGACAAGTGTCATAGGCCTCAAATTTATTGGTCTCCGAGCTGGATAATGAAATGGAAGAAATCCTCACTTCAAAACTTGACAAGTCTAAATGGACTTTATATAAACAAGTTTAAAGCAGTATCTGCACTTTAGTCAGCACCCTCCACCACCTGAAAATAGTGCCACAATCACCCCTCAAATTTCTGTACTTCACATCCCTGCTGTACTCAATATAATACCAGTACAGGCGCGTAAAAAAGCTGAGCTTTTATTAGAACGTATGTCCCGAAGCGGTATCTCTTGGGACGAAAAAAAGGACGTGATTATTCACGATACGCCTCTCCGTGGATCCAATATCATTTATTTAGTCAACGATCTGGTCAGAGCAAGAAGATACAGTGAGCTGTTGGGGTGGTGAGAGTATCTCACCGCGCTCCAAGAAATAAACGCTCCGAAATAATTTATTGTAAACAAGAAAAGTTTGGCCTCCATTAGAGATCCGACGCACGTACCCCAACCACTTACACTGTCGCAACGCGACGCAACGCAACGCGAGAAGAAGAAACTTAAAATGGTGGACGAAAACAGGTGGCTGCCTCTGAGATTAATGGACCGTTTAGTCGACATCTACTATGACCCTTCTCATCCCGCAAGGATTGCAGGAGCGGCGTCGGTCATAAAGGCGTTCAGAAATATCCAGCCAAAGTAGGGAAATGACTACGTGCGCAGGACGCTTATATGCTATACAAACCTGTGATAAAAAAAAGTTTCCACGCAACAAGTACGTGGTGTCAAACATTGATGATCTCTGGCCAGCCGACCTCAACGATATGCGAAGTCTCTGCAAATACAACGATGGTGCCATGTACTTGCTCACAGTCATCGACGTGTTTAGCAAGATGGCGTGGGCAAGGATGCTTCCCACCAATACGAGGAGCGTCGTGAAGGACACCTTTCAGGACATTTTCAAACAAAGTGGCCATAAACCTCTAAGCTTACAAACGGACAAGGGGATAGAATTCACGTTACGTCTAGTTCAGAAATACCTCAATAAAGAAGGCGTATATTACTACAGCTCCCGTAATTTTGACGTGAAAGTGAGCATCGTGGAACGATTCATAGACCTCTGAATGGGCGCATGTGACGCTACTCATCAAAAATAAAACACATCAATATATGAACGCCCTACAAGATCTTGTCGACGCTTACACCGAAGCCAAACATTCCAATATCGAGATGGTGCCTGCAGACGTTTCAGAAACCAATGTGCTTCAGCTAGAGATAATATGTACGGCAGGTGGCACACAAACTTGAATAGTCATTCCAAACTCAAAGTGGGTGACAAGGTGCGTATTAGCAAATCCAAAGTTATTTTTGAAAAGAGCTACGAGAGCAATTGGAATGAAAAATTTTCAAATTCAGCAGTGTTGTGTTGCGACAACCAGTCGTCTACAGGTTGACTGATCTTAATGGCGAGGAGGTGGATGGAACGCTTTACGAGCACTAATTGCAACGCGTATGTCTTTCCGAAAATTTGAGGTTGATAAAATACTACGTGTAAAGGGTAAATACTTTAGAAAAAAGTGTACATGTAGTGGAAAGCTTACCCCTTTAGGTTTAATTCTTTGATTCTTGCCAATTACGTCAGCGCGCTACCATGAAGGACCAGTTTTACATCACTTTGCCGAGTGACAGCTCTATGGGATATTTCCCAAAATATGCCATCGTGAATTTCACCTTACCGTCTTACACTCAACGTACAATGGGAAGTCTCTCTCATTGTATTCCAATATCTATGTTATTTCACCACCGTACCCGAGGGCAAATATATTATATGGTACAACTGGGTGGACGCTAATGGCGTGGAACAAATATTCAGGGATCAAACCCCACCTGGAAATTACAGCACTATCCCTGAATTGGTCAAAACCTTAAATGAAGTAGAGGCGTTTAAAGAGGATTTCGGAGTTGTACTCAAGTACACAAACCCTAACAAAAAAGTGTATATTGAATCTACTTCCCCAAATATACAACTGCTGACACTATCTACCTAACTCGTCTACAGATCGGTTTCGATTCTAAGACTAACCTGAAATTAAAAGCTTGCAATTCAATATAAGAACAGACGCGGTGAACCTCTACCATTTGAGTTTGGAAAAGTATGTGTGAAACTACATTTTCGACACTGCTCAAAATGAACTGTCCCTACCATATATACTTAGTCAACCAGGTGGAACAGAATATTGACACACTGATGTCAGGCTCAGGTTATAAAGGGCGTTGTAAGAAGCACCAACGTCAGTATGCTGTCATTGACCGACGTAAAATGGTCAAGAAAGTAGCGGTAGGCATTGTCAGTTGAAATTTATTTTCTACACCCTCATTCCAGTGAGTGTGCCAGCAGTGAACACGATCTCTTTTCCGTTTCACCCTTGCAAACCAGTTTTGAAAGGGGACCATGGATCTAGTACAAACCGGTCTCTTCCCTCACCAATGATTCTCCCATCGAATTTATCGTTACCGGTCAAGGCGAGTTTTATATCGATCTTCACAGACCGTTCTCTATCTCAGGGCATCTATCATTAATACCGACGGGGGCGCTTTCACCAAGGTGGGTCAAATCGCTCCCATCAACAACTGGTTACATACGCTATTCACACAGGGGGATGTGTTTTTAAACCAAAAAGTATTCTCACTGCCCAGCAAAATATGCTTATAGAACGTATATTGAGACGCCGCTCAATTACAACAGTGAAGCTAAAAGAACAGATTTTACTTGTGGTCTGTGATTCGCAGACAGCCCCATAACCTTTGAAGAGATTAACGCTGGTAAAAAGGGATTTTGATTCTCGTCACAGTCTCACTACAAAAAGTAAGATGCTGGATTTTCAGGGTATCTACACGGTGATGTGTTTAACCAAGAGAAATACCTTTTGAACGGTAGTAAACTCAGAGTCAAGTTGGTCCTTTCCAGATACGGGTTTAGTCTTATGGCCGTCCCTGAAACCCCAAATTTTAAGGTTCACATAGTTGAAGCCTGTCTTATAGTGCGACGTATCAAAGTAGAACCTTCTATACTGTTGGCACATACCAAAACATTAAACGTCAGTCTTGAAAAGTATCCCATTGCTCGTATAGAAGTAAAATCACTCACTATTTCTACGAGGGTTCAAAGGAAATCACTGGACAACGTATTCACTGGATATTTACCAAAACGGTGCATTGTGGGAATTGTATCAAACGCTGCGTTCAACGTAGATGCCACCAAGAGCCCGTTCAGTTTTCAAACCTACGGCATGAACCATTTTTCGTTGTATGTTGATGGGTGACAAGTACCATCAAAACCGTTACAACCCGATCTTTCAAACGGAAACTATGTAGTGACATCATACGGGAAGCCTTCCCTAAGGGATATCATCTCATAGCTTTCGATCTCACACCTAATCTTTCTGCCCACATGACATCACACTGGAATTTGAAGAAGCATGGTTCTCTGAGCATTGAAGTGACCTTCTTCAAAGCTTTCACCAAAACCATAAACTATATAATGCACGGGGAGTTTTCCATCATCAGCACCATCGACAAGGATAGAAGCTTTGTGACTAATTTTGGGATTTAATATAAGTGACTTCCCGCCCCCTAACCCATCATTTAAATCATGGACGTCATTGTAGATTTCCAGAGCTTCATTGACGACCGCAAAGAGTTTATCGTCAAGGAACTGAGTGTTTTATCTTTATGCGGTACATTACTTCAACATTGGGTGTTAAAAACCCCATACGCTATCGAGGTACTTTCCACTACCGCCAGAAAGAAATCCGACTATATCGTCAACAATCCACACGGTATTCCTTGGGATAGCGGTGATGTGGATTACAGCCTGCTCGACTCCCTCATATCCTATGCCACAACGCGTGCAGAAAACGTATATGTCAAGGGGGCCGAAAATAAAAAAGTGTCCAGCCAAATACATGGCTATGCCTGTCGTAGATCTGTATGACAGAGGTTGTTCGTCTTTGAAAAAACTTAAATTGGTCCGCACCATGTGCATGGCACATAGTTTGGCTTGGAGTTTCTGTTCGGCCTTCATCGTTTGGGGACTTTGAGATTGGATGATTGAAGATGGACACGCACATCATAAAACTCGAGCTGAAAACAAACACGTGGTTCCGTTATGTACGATCGTGTATTTTCCCTGCTGATCACCTACCCACAAGAATAGTGCAACCTGCTATTCTCTTCATCAACATGGATCCACACAACAAGCTGGGATGCATTGGGTCTCCATCTTTATAGACACAAACGGCGTGGTAGAATACTTAAACAGTTATGGTTTTCCACCCCGTATAATGTCACATCTGGTATTACGCAAAAACACTTCTCGCACATCTCATAACACAATATAACTTCAAAGCATAGCCTCAGACATTTGCGGCCAGAACATTCCAATGAAAATTCCCTAGCCCTTTTCCCACCCACCAATCATACAGTCAACCACGCTAAGGTGTTGAGATATTACAACCCATTTTTATAAAGACCCAAGGGTTCTGCCACCCATCAAGGGGCTGCGTCCAATCAGCGTACACCTTGTCTTCCCCTCATCGGCTATAAAAGAGTCGTCCCAATGGTGTGCTGGCTATAATTACGACAGTCGTCGAAGCGATCAAACATGATGGAAGGTCAAGACGTTTGCACCCGCAAAGTAAAGCCGGTGAATACACTCGACATCACCAATATTTTCAAAAATTTGTTTCCACTGGACGAAGTCGACGCCAAACGAGTCATCGTCAGCATGGGTGTCAAGAACAATTTTACTTCTTATCTCTAGCTATAAAATTGCTGAGGAAATTGTGTGGTGTTTAACCGTACAGAGTATCAAGAACTTAGCGACTACAAGTAGGTCATATCAATGTTTTTCACTAACGTGCAGCCTCCTCAGAAGATTTGTCTGACTAATCATGAAATCTCTCTGAGACGCATTTGCAGTGACATTCAGCCGTCATCAGTAAGGAACAAAACGCCGGACTCAAACGGGTCGCCTATCTATCACCTAGCTGGATGCATTTATGGGAGGTGTGGAACCTCATCGAAGTTGCTGTCAACCTACTATAATAAATATGTTTGTTATATCGTGTTTTATTCACGCAAAACCTGTTTGTCCCTTAACTTATCCCAAAACGTAGGGTAACCAAAGTCGAGTCTTGACTTGTCGAGCCACCAAACTGCCACTAATCATAAACAGGGTCAATTACATCATGTACTAGCTCACGTTTTCAAGGTCGTGATGTATTTATGTCTCAACTTGTCGTGTCAAGCCGCCAAACTGGCACCAGGTATGAGTCATCAGGAAAAACCCATTGCGACATCATTCAAGGTCGTTTTCTATTCCTGTCTCGACTTGTCTTTTCGCACCACCAAACTGTCACCATGGTTGCAATGACGTCACCGGTAAAACCCATTACCACAAAGATGGAGGACGGGGATTGTTGCAACACCAAAATAGATTCAGGGGCTTGTGACAGGGAGACATTGTTAACACTCCACGCTAAACGGCCATCGAGAGAGAGTCCTCCTGCATGCTCCCGCCCTCACTAGTGATGCTGACATTTTATGGGATATCGCGGGAGGAGCGCTCGATGTCATATACTGCACGGTCCCCCACCAATAAATAAAATACTGCCACAAATAAACGTTCACACCAGTCCCAGTCCTACCCAGACATACGATCCAATTGGCACACAAAAAACTAATGGGCACTCATAAAATCAATGGGCACACATGAAAAAATAATAGGCACACATAAAACCCAATGGGCACACATACAAATCAAAATCATTAATACGCCACCCAAACCAAAATAAAACTAATCAGCGTCAACTAATGGCGTCACAACATTTCGACATAACGGAAAACCCCAAATCGGGGTCAAATGTCAAGGGTCAAATTGCTGTCATTAATTGTACTAGCTACTCTACCTCTCTCCTATATTCCCATCCCTTTGTGTCTGCTACCAACAACCTGTGATAACTATCTAATGACACACTTGATATTACATTGATGTTTATGGTCTGCCTTTTCATTTCTTCATTCATGATTAATTATCCTATCACCGACTTTTGCTCCCCATCTCAACTGTATCTAGTGATCTTATAACTTTCCGTTCCTTCTTATACCAGCTTATTGCCAATTTAATTTTATTTCTTACACATAGCCCAACAACCTTCTACCCTCATCGTTTATATATCCCCATTATTATTCTCCTAACACCTCCTCAAACATTCATCTCTAGTTTCCTAATTTTACATTAAGATCCCCCAATAATACATGCCACTTGTTTTCCATATGTTTTCCCAGGTCTTCTTCAAACTTGTATTTTTCTTCTGATGGGCACCCAACTTGTGAGGAATACACTTGTATCACCTCGACCGTTTTTCCTCTGTCAGTAAATGTCATCTTCATTATTCTATCATTTATTTCTACCACCTCCGCCTCTCACTATGAAGCCTACTCATTAGTAAAAACACTTAGAATGATCTAAATCAATAAAATCCATTTAGTATTCGAAGCGAATAACTTTATTCAGAGAAGAAAACGAATGATGAATGGAAGGGTATATTATAAAAATGATTACATTATTTAATAATTAATACCATATTTGTCATTATTAAGGGTCTTAGCATTAATAATTATCATAAGATATCTTAAGTGAGAGATTTGGGTGAATAAGTTATACTGTATTTAAATTTTGTTACTTAACTGTATTTGTTTGTTGTGTAAATAGTCTCGCCTTGCTGTGTACAGTATTTATCTCAAGAAAAAGAAAATCTTCGTGAAAATATTTGAGTACCAGAGTATCTCTTTTTTATATAACTTTGTAGCGTGTCAATCAGATTGATTGAACACCTACAAGGAAAAAGTTAACTATTTATTACTATTCGTGTAATTGGCTGCCACGTTTGAGTTATATCGAGATATTGAAGATAAACTACCTCAAAATTATACTCTCTCATACAAAAAATACGTTTAGCCCTACGTTCAAACACGTGGATAGTCAAAAAATAATTATATTTTGATAATTGCTG
>CABEEJ010004564.1:0-62279 GCA_901482245.1 Timema douglasi
GCTTCACTTTGTTATTGTTTTTTGACTCAATAAAATCATTATGTTCATTCAGGTAACTCTTTTACCTAACTTACTGCCTCTCTCACGTTATAGATATTAAGGGGGGGTTGCATATTCTTGTATTTGTGTGTGTAATTTAATATTTTGTAACACAAATTATTCCATTTTCAAATACACGCTATGGGCAGCCAACATACTCTGAAGGATATTTGTATTATTTTATTTATTAATCACCAATTTGACTCTCTTGCTATCAAATGTTGTTCTAAAATAAAATATTGTTGGTAACGTGAACAACTCTATTGTGTGAGTATGCAAGCAATCGATCTTTCGACCGAGTGGCAGCTGCCGTGTGCAATTATAGTGCAAACACTGGCTGATAGAGGGTGTCATGTGGTCAGCACAATGAGAGCTCCAGGCGTTAATCTCAGTTTTCTACTTCTTAATTAATGTAGCTTTGCATTGATACTCACGAGGCTTAGTTAACCTCGTTCCAGACTCACAGCATCACATATAAATTTTTGGAAGCACCGGTGATTAAATCCGAGACCTCTAGTTCTGTATCCGGGAGCTCTGACCACTGGACCAATGAGGTGGTCGTTGGGAGCAGGAATACCATTTTACACTTATACAAAACTACTATCGCATTTATTGTGACAATAGCTTGCCTCGGTGACATAATTAGCTAACACGTTAGTTTCGTGTTGAGCTAGACTGCCAAGAACGAGAAGGTAGAGTTCCGAGTCTAGGTCGGGTGAACTGGGGGTGGTTTTCCTAAATTATTCCCCACTATCGCTCCACGAAAATGTGGGTTAGTTCCTCTATATTCAACCTTACCAATTCCTAACAATTAGCGTAATTAGTAATCAATGGGTATTATTATTATTATTATTAGCATCACGTCTTACTACCCGTTCGGGTTGTACGCACTTACGCTAATGTGTAATGGTAGGGTGATAGTGAAATGAAATGAAGGACCTACAGTTTAACGTGGAATTCGAACCACGGTGAAGGCCTGGCATTCCCCACATTCACAAGATGTCTTGTCAGAGGTGAGGGAAGGGTTTGAAGGGATTGAACCCCGGACGCCAGCACAAATGGGTAGTAAGACGTGGTGCTAAGTATTAGTATTATTGTGGCTATAAGAATTTTAGTAATGTTAAGTAAATTCAAAAAAGAGATTGACTTTTGAATTTAAGTATAGCCCAGCTTCGGTAGCCACATAGTCTAACGCCCTCCTCTAGAAGTAGACTAGACTGCCAACGACCGGTAGATTGAGGTTCGAATCTCAGTCTGGTGTACTAACGGTGATTTTTCCAAAAGGGTTTTCTACCCTTCCTTCACAAAAATACGGATACACTTCCTTTAAATACGAGTATAACCTGCCTAATCCCTAAAACCAATAGCATAATTAGTACATAAGCTTATAGACTGAAAGGGTAGTAATTCGTGCTGCCATAAAATATATATCTAAAGTATGACAGATAATTTACACCCAAAACAGTAAAATATGTCAATAAATTCTACGAGTGTTTGAATACTCTCATCAATATGTTAAGGGTGACCTGGCGGATCTAGGGGTAAGGTGTCAGACTTCTATGCTGGCGGCCGGGGTTCAATCCTCGGTCCCGGCACAGATTTATCTGATTACCAAACCCTTCCTTCACCTCTGACAAGACTTATTGTGAATGTGGGGAATGCCAGGCCTTCACCGTGGTTCGAATTCCACGTTAAACTGTAGGTCCTTCATTTCATCTCACAATCACCCTACCATTACACATTAGCTTAAGTGCGTATAACCCGAACAGGTAGTAAGACGCGGTGCTAATAATAATAATAATAATAATATGTTAAGAGCCGTACAGGTCCAACTGCCAGCCTTTCCACTGATGTACAACAGAAATAATGTCTAGTTAAATGAAGCGGGTCTTCTATATGTAGAGGAAAATAACCAACGTGAATTAATTTCCTTAACGTGGGAGATTTTTTGTTTCTTTTAATGTCGTGGTCATGATGACACGTGTTCAGAATACCGGATGGTTGCTAAGTGACACACCACGCTCGTTAGCTAATGAGTTGCTTTGCCAAGGATTGGAATCAACGATACTTCATCGAGCCATTCCCGTGCCTGGTTTATTGTCAACTTCTCCACTCGAGAGTTGGAAAATAAGGATTAGGATTGGAAAATATAGACTATTATATGAGTATTAGATTTTCTAACATTTTGAACAGCATGATTAAGGATACATTTTATATTGATTCTAAACACTTTCTAACGCAGAAATACACATAGGGAAGTAATATTTCCACCAATTATAACGTACTTGATCCAAATTATATATATATATATATATATATAATTATATATTATATTACCAAATCAAATAAGATACATTACCATATAATTATATATTATATTACCAAATCAAATAAGATACATATTATCACACATATACTCAATACGCCATTATGGTTGTTACTAACTATAATACAGAATTTACAACTAGAATTATACAAATTGTGCATAAAACATCTCAAACCAAATAAAACGTGATTCTTTATGGACCAAATATTATTATTACCAATACTATAGTACGCATTTATAAAGGGTATTAATAGTAGAAAGTAGTATTCGTTTTATATATAACCAGTATTAACTTAAAACCCGCCTCGGTGGCGTAGTTGGCTAACGCGCTTGTCGTGTTGAGCTCGACTGCTGAGGACGGGGAAATCAAGGTTCGAATCTCGGTCGGGTGAACTGGGGGTGGTTTTTCATAAATAGTTTTCCACTCTCCCTCCACGCAAATGCGGGTTCATTTCCTCTAATTAAACCTCCTCAATTTCTTATCCATTAGAGTAATTAGTACTTAAAGCGTATAACCCAAACGGGTAGTAAGACGTGGTGCTAAATAAATAATAAAAAAATCAAAGTAGACCACCAGATTGATAAACGATGTACTATAGGGGTCTACCGTTTATATCGTTCAGCTTAGTTTCAAGAAATATCCCTGCAAGATTTCATTAAAATTTGTTCAAGAATTTGACAGCTATAGCGAACAACTTTTCAGGGAAAAAAACAGGTGGATGGACATAATGACGTAATGTCTAGTGGCCGAGTTAAAACAGGTGGATGGACATAATGAGGTAATGTCTAGTGGCCGAGTTAAAACTGGTGGATGGAAATACTGACGTAATGTCTAGTGGCCGAGTTAAATCAGGTGGATGTACATACTGACGTAATGTCTAGTGGCCCAGTTAAAACAGGTGGATGGACATACTGACGTAATGTCTAGTGGCCCAGTTAAAACAGGTGGATGGACATAATGACGTAATGTCTAGTGGCCGAGTTAAAACAGGTGGATGGACATACTGACGTAATGTCTAGTGGCCCAGTTAAAACAGGTGGATGGACATAATGACGTAATGTCTAGTGGCCGAGTTAAAACAGGTGGATGGACATACTGACGTAATGCCTAGTGGCCCAGTTAAAACAGGTGGATGGACATAATGACGTAATGTCTAGTGACCGAGTTAAATCTGGTGGAGGGACATATTGACGTAATGTCTAGTGACCCAGTTAAAACAGGTGGATGGACATACTGACGTAATGTCTAGTGGCCGAGTTAAATCAGGTGGATGGACATACTGACGTAATGTCTAGTGGCCGAGTTAAAACTGGTGGATGGACATACTGCCGTAATGTCAAGTGGCCGAGTTAAAACAGGTGGATGGACATACTGACGTAATGTCTAGTGGCCCAGTTAAAACAGGTGGATGGACATAATGACGTAATGTCTAGTGGCCGAGTTAAAACAGGTGGATGGACATACTGACGTAATGTCTAGTGGCCCAGTTAAAACAGGTGGATGGACATAATGACGTAATGTCTAGTGACCGAGTTAAATCTGGTGGATGGACATATTGACGTAATGTCTAGTGGCCCAGTTAAAACAGGTGGATGGACATACTGACGTAATGTCTAGTGGCCCAGTTAAAACAGAACCTCGTTTTGCTCGGTCAAGTGATATTATGCTTATAGATATACAATTTGAACATTTATATTTTAAATACAAATTAGTTTTTAATGTATTTAATCAATGAACTTTCAATGTAATAATTCTCTAATAGCATTGTCTAGAATATAATGTTGATTCGCATGCTTAAAACATTGTATAACGTGTTAAACCTAGGTTCAAAGACACATGAGTGGGCCTATGAATGTTTCGACCCTGGTTGGGTGTACTGAGGGTGATTTTTTATTCATTGTTTACCACTTTCTCTTTACGAAAATGGGAGTACATTTAATTTTAATTTAACTTTACTCAACCCTTACCCATTAGCGTAAAAGTTACGTAAGTGTATAATCTGAACCAGAATTAAGACTTGCTGCTTAACCAATTATACATATTAGTAGATACCCTATGTTTAGCTAATCTCTATTTTTAATTTAATTTGATAATTTTATGAAATAAAAGCCTTTTACTATCTAACAAAGGTATACTCATTTTTATAAGGTCAGCTTGAATTTTATTTAACTCCTTTAATCCTGAAAGGAATTTATTCTCCTTACTACCTGATATTTGGCCGAATCAAACCTAAATTATTTATAGATCCGAAATAAAACTATTTTATGCCTAAGCTGTTTAAATATTTATGTAGAGCCTGTAGCAAAAAATATCCTTGTTTAGCTCAAACAAATAACTCACACCAATGGACACATTGACAAAGGTGTCAGTCTCATTACCACTGTTTTATATTGTCATTGATGTTGAAGTTTTAATCCCGGCAAAGTGTGTAATTATTTTCTTTTTTCCTAATTCATCCTCCATGCTATTTTTCACGCAAATGGGGATACACTTAATCTAAATTTGACCCGGATCACCTAATATTTATTGGTTATGGATTGCCCAAATGTGTAACAAGAATTAAGATTATATTTTAAAGTAATATCCATCCTAATAATATACACTAACTATAACATTTATTTCAGGATAAATAAGTTTTGTTTATATTTAATCTGACCTGAGGTTATTTTATTACCTAAATTACCTGAACATTTGGCAACTGTTTGTTACCTTATCAATTCCACTGACTTGATAAGAGAGCATCAATCCGAACACAGCACAAAGCCACCCGTTTTATTTGCTGTTCTTCCTAAATTTCATCATCCTCTAGATTCCATTCATTAATCTAATTTACGTCAACATCAGACACTTTGTGTGTTCACCATTTCAAATTACCCCCACCCCCTTCTCTCCCTAAACCTTGACTTAAAATGAGAAGATATTCCCCCTCCTTTGGACAAACTAGACAAACACTGGTTTGTGAGAAAACATCAAAACAAACGGTTCTTCTTTAACAACGTGTAGGTGATTTGACGGCAGAGTAAAGTAAAAGTTAAGGAAAGTTGGATGTTTTTAGTGGGTTTCTGAAAGGATGGAGGTTTTGGGGCCGGCGGTCCCTACTTTCAAGTCGATTGCATCTAGTTTGTGCCCGAGGCTCGGTGGGTTCTGTCGCTCATCCAAGCGCACGCATTCTTGGCCCACTCGTGAACCCGAACAGGTGTTCAATGTTTCCACAAACTTCCTTCACGGCCTCTTTTTTTGCATCAGTACGTTCTATTTACTCTGCTAGAGAGAAATCAACATTTTATAAAATAACACTTTTTCATATTTAATTCATAATAAGGGATGAATTTTATCTAATTAAAAATTATTATAATTATTATTATTATTAGCACCGCGTCTTACTACCCGTTCGGGTTATACGCACTTACGCTAATGTGTAATGGTAGGGTGATAGTGAGATGAAATGAAGGACCTACAGTTTAACGTGGAATCCGAACCACGGTGGAGGCCTGGTATTCCCCACATTCACAAGATGTCTTGTCAGAGGTGAAGGAAGGGTTTGGTAATCAGATAAATCTGTGCTGGGACCGAGGATTGAACCCCGGCCGCCAGCACAGAAGTATGACACCTTACCCCTAGACCGCCAGGTCACCCCTAATTTAACAAAAAAACAATTTGAAGCTCTTGAATAAGATTTTAATCTAGAAACATGTTTAGGAAGAATATGAGTTGAATAAATAAATTCATTTTTTCTTTATTGTTAAACTAAATAATTTATATAAATCAAGCGATCTTGATGTGATAAAGATGTCCGCACAGTAGCAGATATTGGTTGTTTTTTTAGAAATAATTATTTTAAGATATTTACCAAGTCATATTCAATTTATTTTCTCTCCATATAAAAGGCAATATATAAAATACATAGTAAGCAATCTCTACAGGTGTATAACTATAATCTATAAGAATTAATTAATACTTTATTTTAAAACCCTCTTGCTCTTGAGTCATAAGTGGGAAAATCGACTTTTTGTGTGTGTTTGTTTGTTGGCCATTTCTGAGGAGGAGTAATGTCAGTATGCAGATATATTAGGGCCACGACTCAAAACGAAATTGCGACCGTCAAAAAAGAGATGCTATTCTTTTCGTCAAAAGGTATGATGGCCAACCACTTTGCGAGAGCAAATATTTTTTTAGTAGAAGGACGCAAAGTTGTACAGCCATTGTTCTTGTTTTTTGTTGATTTTAATCGCCACGTCTTACATTGTTCAGGCTACAAGTATATTTGATCCTTACTCTTAAGGTATAAGGATGAGGAAGGAAGCACAGTGGTGATAGTATACCCGAATTTGCTTGAAAGGAGATTCGGGAAGCCCTTTAGGAAAAAAACATCCTCAGTAGACCCATCCGGGATTCAAGCCCTGATCTCCTCGTCATCAGTATTCCAGTCTAATATAAGTTTGACATATTGCATGACAGTCATATGGTATATATACGGTTCAATCCATGTTGTCTTAAACAGCACAAAAGATGCACTTAAGTGCGAGCCAAGACGATTTCTAGCCGTTGACTTCAAAAAGTACTGAGTGACATGATATGACTGTCGAAATGTTATTGACTTCAAAAATTATACCACGTTGGGAAAAGTTTTATACAATGTTTAATTTCTTCCACGTCAGCGAACATGATGTTGGCGTGCCATAGATTTGCCATCCCTGGCCTATACCTATATCACGATCCACGAGCTCTCGCAAGCACTCACATTATACTCATACAACAATAGCGTAATTGATACAATTAACAATAACCGAATTGTTATAGGAAATTTCAGGAGTAAAAATAATTTAAAAAATCTCACTGCTTTTGGTGCCTCTAATGCTGGTTCTCTCACAAGCCAAGTGTCAAACTTATTTACTTTTTTTAAGGATTTACGTACTTATATAATTATTTAATTAACACTAATACTCATTACATTAGCAACAACTAACAAGCCACTAGTATTATAAAACTCAATCCTTTTTCCAAAACCACATACTGACACAACATACAACCTATCTCCACACTCAACATTGTACTAACTAGTACTGTGGTGGTGTTAACATGTTGTAAATAGTTTCAATATGTTCATAGTTACAAAACAGTGATTTACGTAAGTAGGTGTGTTGAAAGAGAGGGTGGGGGGTATCCAGTTAATCAACCTCCTTAAGCTGTCGACTTCATTTCTGACAATTATTATTATTTTATTTGAACTGCTCTTTCGGGTGTTGAAGTCTCGGAACTTTTTACAGAAATTGAACTGTTGAGCTATATATGAGCTTGTAAAGATTCAATATGATTGCCTTATTAGTTTATAAAATATCTAATATTTATTATTACAATTAATAATTACATTTTTATTCATCCCTTTGTAATTATTTATTTTTTGTTGAACTTAATGTTTAAAATTTTTAAATATATTTCAAACATTTGGTGAATCAGTTCAGAGCCATTAGGTACTTGTTTTTTTTTTGCCTCTACGAGGGAGGTTTTTCTTAATACCTAATTTTTTAACTCATGCTGTCCTCAGCTTTGAATCATTACCTCACTTAACACACTCTTGCGGGCAGTAGCTGTTTACCTCCCCTATCCTTTAGCGAGCTCTTACAGGACTTTTGTGTACTGTCTCCTTCTCCCCTCCGCCCCCTGCCGCAGGAATACTCCTTATTCTCATTCTCTCAACAATCCATTCTCCTTACTCAACCAAAAGCAGCAACAAATATGAAATAATCTCTCTGATTGTCTGTCCACTGACAGCTTGGAATATGGAGTGGGAAGCGGAGGGCATGTCATTAGTAACAGAGATGAGGGTTATTACCTAAATTGCGGTAACTACTGTAAAATGTTTTATTCTTTTCGCAGATCTTTGATATAAGACTTCACTTGGCCGTTTTAGTAACGTTGATAAACTTGGTCCCTCCCTCTATAAACGTCAATTTATATGGCAAATTATTTATTATAGGAATTCGATATTATTATTATTATTATTAGCGCCGCGTCTTACTACCCGTTCGGGTTATACGCACTTACGCTAATGTGTAATGGTAGGGTGATTGTGAGATGAAATGGAGGACCTACAGTTTAACGTGGAATCCGAACCACGGTGGAGGCCTGGCATTCCCCACATTCACAAGATGTCTTGTCAGAGGTGAAGGAAGGGTTTGGTAATCAGATAAATCTGTGCCGGGACCGTGGATTGAACCCCGGCCGCCAGCATAGAAGTCTGACATCTTACCCCTATACCGTCAGATCATAATTCGATATTTATTGTTAATGTTATAAATTTAAGACAAATTTGCCATCACCGCTAACGTTTACAAATACTTGTTTAATTTTAATGGATAAAATACCTCCACCGAGTCAATCTCGCAAGAGGACTAAGTTGGCAAAAGTTATGGCTGCTATATGGAAAAAGAAGAAAGCTGAAAAGTAAGTGTCAACTCTATGTGAAATTTCCTCTTATTGTTTTATAAAATAATTGTTACTTGTTATTATAAAACCATAAATTAATTTTATGGAGAAATAATGAAGGCTAATGGAAACTAAACGATCACTCTACATTGTATGTCATTCATGACAATGAAAATGATAGCCTGGTGCTTTGATGGGAAGATTTATGTTTTTAAAAGTAGATCCAAAAATTATAGATTACTCTCTTGATTGCTAATTGGGAAACTAGAAGGTTAAAACTTGTTAGCAATGTTTTTTATTAAAAGAAAACATTTTATGCATTAAATTAAATTTGAAATTTCAGTGTGAACAAGTACCCCCCCCCCCCATCCCCCNCCATCCCCGCTTGTTACTGCAGGTCTAAACCCTTCCTTCACCTCTGACAAGACATCTTGTGAATGTGGGGAATGCCAGACCTCCACCGTGGTTCGGATTCCACGTTAAACTGTAGGTCCTCCATTTCATCTCACAATCACCCTACCATTACACATTAGCGTAAGTGCGTGTAACCCGAACGGGTAGTAAGACGCGGTGCTAATAATAATAATAATAATAATAATAATAATAATTACTGCAGGTACCCATTATAGTAAGCACAATTAATTATTATGAGTGATTAAAATACAAATCATAAATCTTGACACACTAATTTACAGTACAGCAGTCTTTGTAAATATGATAATAAACGGGTATCTTCGCTTAAACTGTAACATCAATTTTAAACACCCATCCCCAAGGTAACTCCCCAGATCTAGGTACCCGGAAGGTGTATAAAAGGAAGGAAATGTTCCTTAACACACACACACACACACACACACACACACACACACACAAAAAACAAAATACCACCCACATTGAAAATTGACTATTATATAACAAAATCAATAATAAAGCAAGCAATTAAAAATTACTTAATTTTTTATAGCTACAAAGGTTTTTTCTTGTGAATATTAGAAAATTAAATGTCATAAATGATAGATAAATTAGTAAAACTTTTATATGCCCTTGCGTGGGGCAGTAATATAAAATATAAGTCGGTTGGGAAATGTTTGATTTCTGTGAAATTAACACATTATATAATTCAAAATGAGGCCAACCTGCTTCTAACAATGAAAGGATTGACTAATAATTTATCTTTTGTTACTAAATACTACCTATATGATATCGCTTCAAATTAAAGTGTGAGCAAATTTATTTAAATGGCGGTGCTGGGGAGGTCATTTATTTTCCCACATAGTCCAAATATCCGATTGGGCTATAAGTATATATTTAGTGAAGAAGAATTTTGATTAATTACACTTGCTTTTGCGTGAAGGAAGAGAGTGAATCCGTTTAGGAAAATCACCCTCCGTACCACTGGTGTGGTTAGGCCTTATGGCACCCGGGTCAAAGGATAGAGCGGCTCCCCCCTTTCCTACAATACACAATATTATTATTATTATTAGCACCGCGTCTTACTACCCGTTCGGGTTAAACGCTATATGACAATACAAATATTATAAAACTTTTCTAAAGATTTACTGCGATAATTTTGTATATTACAAGATTCAAAAAGTCTCGATAACTTGGGAGATATTTCGAACGCCCTTTCAGAGATTGGAACTGAAGGGCACCTTTCAGAGAGTGGCACTGAAGGGCACCTTTCAGAGAGTGGTACTGAAGGGCACCTTTCAGAGAGTGGTACTGAAGGGCACCTTTCAGAGAGTGATACTGAAGGGCACCTTTCAGAGAATGGTACTGAAGGGCACCTTTCAGAGAGTGGCACTGAAGGGCACCTTTCAGAGAGTGGCACTGAAGGGCACCTTTCAGAGAGTGGTACTGAAGGGCACCTTTCAGAGAGTGATACTGAAGGGCACCTTTCAGAGAGTGGAACTGAAGGGCACCTTTCAGAGAGTGGTACTAAAGGGCACCTTTCAGAGAGTGGCACTGAAGGGCACCTTTCAGAGAGTGGTACTGAAGGGCACCTTTCAGAGAGTGGTACTGAAGGACACCTTTCAGAGAGTGGAACTGAAGGGCACCTTTCAGAGAGTGGTACTGAAGGGCACCTTTCAGAGAGTGGTACTGAAGGGCACCTTTCAGAGAGTGGTAATGAAGGGCACCTTTCAGAGAGTGATACTGAAGGGCACCTTTCAGATAGTGGTACTGAAGGGCACCTTTCAGATTGGGATGAAAATTACTGGAGACATGGTGCAGATGACATAGAAGATGATCTACCAGATCTTCTTGTTGAAAAAGATGAAAAATCACATCACTTGAAACATTAATTTCAGGGAATAGGATAGTCAACATATTACATGTATTGCAACATAATAAAAATAGTAGAAGCCCCGTAGCGAGTGTGCCATGGGGGAGTTTCAATATGACACGTGGTATGGGCTTTCTCCGAGATGGACATTCATGTGCAAATCATGTGATCATAAATGATATGTCACTGCTAGGGATGCACCCAGTAATTTGAGCTGGGGGTGGTTACATAATAATGTCCAGAATTGCACCATTATATATTTCAATTACTGTGATATTTGGAAATTGGATTTTAAGTAGGGGGATAAGAAAGAGAGAGAATCAGCGATTCCCCCTAAAAGAAAGTAGGCTCCGGGAAAAATTTTGATTTCAAAGGATGTGAATGGTAATGTTTAAGCTAATTTGTACCAAAATCGGACCCTAGACCTACCCTCTGTCACTGTGTACGCCACTGGTAACAGGTCTGTGTTTACACATTCTTCTTCACACCCAGGATTTGCAGTTGGTGGGGGCATGTAATAATACCAACTGTACCTTCCTCTCTTCCTGATGCAATAGTGTTTACATAATTGCTCTAAAAAAATAAGTTCAATTACTGTACCCACTTCAAAACTTTTTGTACAACGAATAAAGATTTTAACCATTTCTAGACAATATTACAGTATCGCAGGTCTAGTTTTTATTTAAGTGCAAATTTACAGTCAAATTAAAAATAAACAGAAATAATTACTCCTTTGAAAAGACCTAATTACTGCACACAATTATTTGTTTATATTAAATATAATCAAACAAAATAATGTTCATTAAGCCTAAGTGACAGAACATAGTGCTAGTCATATTTTTGTAGTATTATTAATTTTCTGGGGGAGGGCCCTCAGCTGGGTGGGGTCTCTGTCCCCAAGCCCCCCCCCTCCCCCCCAAGCCATGGGTGAGCACCAGGACTCACATCCCATGAGATATAATATGTAGTAGACATTAATGACGCTGTTGTGTATTTGCTATAGATATAGGATACATACCAGACAACAAACTCCTATCTATTATGGACGTACCGTCGATGCTAGGAGAGAAGTTTATAAATCATGAAGTATTAATCTAACAGGTGAGTGGCTAATTATGTTAGTGATCAATTTAATTATGCTTGAATTTCTATATTTTTACTATCATATCGAGATTATCATAAAATATGAATAACCAATCTTTAATAAGTCACTATATCTTCCTCTTGTCAAAAGTGACATGTGTGAAACATATTATTTAGCATATGGTTTGAGAATGAAGTAATTCATTAACAGATATATTAGGTCTATCCACATTTTTATTTTATTTCTTATATGGAGAGAAAGTATTAGAGTTGTGAAAAATTTCTACCTAGAGATTTTGATGAATATTCAAGTTATATAAGACCCCGAATAAAAAGAAGAAATTGAGTTTTCAGTTTTGTCTGGCCCTATTTTGGAACGTCAGCCCGCCTCTGGCCCTTGTGCTAAAGCATAAGCCGTTCGATGGATGTTGGTTGTTAAAACTTTATTGGTAGGTGTTTTATGACTATGCCCCAGTGTAGTTTTTTTTATTCTAGGCCTCAAATTAAGGTTAATTTAATAAAAAATGATATTTTATAAGGGTTTACTTACACTTTAAATATCACAAGTATTATTACCATATACAGGATAAACTAAATATTACTGGAAGGGATTTTATTGTTCTCAACGAGAGATAATTTTGTGGAGCGTATTCTAAAAAATGTGGATTTATGTAACAATATGATGCAGCCGAAACTTACGAGATTTTTAATACAATGTATGCTACCAGAAATTTTGGATAGTAGGGTGAAATGAAAATTTAAAATACTAGATCCACAATTTGTATTTTGATGCCAAGGCAGGAAATTAAGTCTACTTCTGATTATCTCAAGCCTAATAAGAAAGACATCACACAACCATCAAATATTATGATTCAAGTTTAAAAATTATATTAAATTGATAAGAAATTAATGTTTAAAAGTATTTAAATGTAAAGACATATGAATATGTGCGATAGAGTTCAGGTAACGAATAATTTCATTACAGTGAATGTCGTGATAAATATAATACACGTAATGTGCAATAACTAATAAAGTACCACATAAACACCGCTCCTTTGCGCGTTAATGTTGCCAGCCAGCCAATGTCTACCTACCTTTATATTGTCTTAATTTGTGAAAATGTGGATAGCCGCTCCTTTTTAATTGAGTTTTGTAAAGAAGCCATATTCTATATCTTGTTTGTGTTGCCTCTCTTGATGAAGAATGAGATCACAGCTCCCATGCACGTGATTGTTGTGAGGGAGGGTAAGTGTTTACCACCTACGATATTTATTTGGTTTTCCTTGGTCAGCTAAAAATCCAGCCACCCAAGTTTTTTATTTTAAATACAATATTATAAATCACATTATTGTGTCAATTATTTAGTCACATTTACAAGCTTAGACAATGTTTGATAATCTAGCATGGGCCTACTAAGTTGTTTTTATCTTAACCAATCGTTGATATTAATCAGAAAGATTGCAACTATGTACAGCCTACAGACCTACACATTTCTACAACTTAACATTTGTTTATATTTTCATGGTTGACACAGTCATTACTAAGGGGAATAATTAATTAGGATATTTGATATTAAACCATGTTATCTCTCATAATAGTAGTTTCTGACTGTTTTAAATTTTAAAAAGGGACTGTAATAGAGTTTAGCATTTTAACTGACTGAGTTAATCACGTTCGTTTCCTTAAACTATTAACTGTGAGAAGTAGATTTTTTTTTATTAACTTGCCACAGTTGAGCGTATAAAGATTTCATTATAATCGTATAAACGATTTTTTAATAGCTAATCATTTACTCTGTTACAAAGAAAGCTGTCCTTTTAATAATGATTGTACTAATTTAATTTTGATTTTGTTAGATCAATTATTTTAATATTATTTTTAATTTATAGTGGTTTTAAATAATGCGATGATACATATAGAGAATTCAAACCCTTTTGCTGTTTCATATGTTTCACTAAATTAGAATGTGTTTTTATATATAAAAACCAATTGTGATATTTTCTAATTTTTCTAATTATATTCTGTTAGCGATCAATGTAGGACAAGAACGTAGGCCCTGTTTTTTTAAATTATTCTTTATCAGTACTGTTATTATTTTAATTTTATTTGTTTTGCCTAAGCAGAGATTCGTTGTGTCATCAATTATATTCTTGCCCCCTCCTACCCCCCCATATCCCAACCACATCCGGGGTTTTTACCTAGTGTGGTAAATAGAAAATATGGCCATGCTTTAAATACTTTTAATATTTAATGTGGCTCAGTAAAATATTTGTATTGATCTGATAGTGTTTGACCTTCCTTTGCATTTATTATTTTAATAATGTTGGCTTATTTATCTTAATCGTAAAATCACGAAACAAATACTGTTAATGACGCGTAGAGCTTACTAAAAAAAATTACAAACATTGCTACTCTGGTGATTAATGTTTATAATAATAATAGTTTAGGCTTTTTACTTATTTATTATTGGTGGAAACCCATTGAATTTTTTTTTCTTAAAATCGAACATCGCCTACGTCGGAGTTAAATAAGGAATATTTCTCGAATGAGTTCTAAATCCAATATTTTTATTTAGATTTCACAGTGATCATTTTACAGATTAGGCATCTTACAGTTATGTTCTACAGTGCTATTATTTATATTCCGTGTTATTTGTACAGTTGGTTAAAAATTTATAAGAAATAAAATAGTAAAATAAAAATAGGTCAATATGTCGTCTATTTTATGAATCCCTCCCTATAATAATAATAATTGTAAGTTGAGACTCTATGTCCGGCTAAAAAATATCTCGAAAAGCACATGGCCTAATAGGAAGTTGAAACTTGATAGGGAATTAGTTCTTACCCAAAAGGGTGTATGATTATAATTTATGCATCTATATTATATCGAATATTGGATTGAAGGATTGAGGATCTGAGTCGAATGTTATGTACAGACCTGTACAAGTAGTAATATCTATGAATGAGTCATTGCTACGAATGTCACCTTGAAGGGTAGGTTGGAAAACATAATTATATAAGAACAGCTTATATTTGTATATTTAAGGAATTACATTTCAATAAAAGAGCCACCATTTTTCTGGTTAGGAGCTGCATTTGGCTCCGGAGCCACGCGTTCCCGACCCTTGATATATAGATCATAGAAATAAAGTTGTGATATTCATGTTCACATAGTACAAGTCCAAAATAAAAGTTAAATTTGGCCAATATTATATAAAACGTGCAGATCACTGTTATCATAGAGACAATTATAACTATTCTACTAGGCCTATATCCTTTCTATATGCTGCTACAAAACATTCTCAAAAAGACGACAAATATTTAGCTTTTCTTCACCAACTTTATGTTAAATAATACTTTATTCACATTAAAAATAGAAAATACGAAACACCTGTTCCTAGAGATTCGACTGACCATTGTGCGACAATAGATGATAAACTCAAATATACTGATTGTTGATAAAAAAAATAGTCCATAAGTTTTAAAACAAGGTCTATTTACAAATTTAATTTAGAGCTGGACCCCCTTTCCACCCCCCAATGATTCTAAACAAGATCTGAATCTCAACTTCACTGTCACCAAAAAAAGGTCATATCTGCTTACATTTTAGTTTTCAATTATATTATTTTCAGATACATAAAATACATTTTAGTCCGTATTAAATAACTTCTTGTAGATAATTTTATATTCATTTATAATGAAGATAATACACCCTTGCTTTGAAATAAAAAAATCAGAATGCCAAAAATATAAACCTCCACGAGGGTAATTTGATCTGGGAGGGGGTGAAGGGGGGGTTATTTAACCCCAATCCATCATTCATAATTGGTCACTCGTAATGAAATTTAAGAAGTCTATTTTTTACCTCTTCGACACACTTAAAGATCCTGTAACTGGTAAGAACAAAGATTTAAACTTAACGTATACTTACGAGAGAAAGCAAAATAACGCAAAATAATATTGTTTTTATGTATTCTCAAATTTTTATAAAATTGCGAGTCTACGCTATTTTATTTTATCAACTAGTTCTTTATAACCTCAAAAATCACCTCTCAATAGCTAATTTAACTATTTTAAAATAATGCAGTCAATAAAAAAAGTTTTTAAAACACGTACTCCACAAAAAAGAGGAGCCTTAAAAAAGGGAGGGCTCATGGCCTATACATTTTTAAAGCTGGCCTGTAGAGTAAACAGCTCAAAATTAACTAAAGTAATACACAATCCATGTTTTGTTGATAGATTTTATTTAATAATAATTTAAAACAATGGCATTTTAACGTTCTAATCTATAGGTAAGATTAGCGTATAGCCCGAACGGGTTGTAAGACGTGGTGCTAAATAATAATAAATATAGGTAAGATTAAAACTTCTCCCAATCAACCCCACTGTTAGTGAATAAAGTGAAATGTATTTTGGTTTTCTATGTTTTCATTAAACAATATCTTATGTATACTAAAGTAGATACTTACTTTAAATAATTTGATAATAATTATATTATTTTGTGTTATTCTGAACTAAGAGTATTTGTTTCGATTCCCTGCATGTTCGATAAAATTATCATTGATAAAATTGAGATTTTCCTCTGGCAGTGACGATTTGACTGCTGGGGGTCTCGTTGTGACTGTTGTGGATTAATCTATTTTGTAACTCATGCTCTGATATAATTAGTCGTTTAATAAAGTGCACGTAATAATAAGTTGAGAATGTAAGAAATTATATAAAATGCATACATCTAGGTACGCGATGCAGGTTTTTCACTTGATATCTGTTAACAAAAAATCCATGAGGGGTTGGGAGATAGCCGGTGCATTACATGGACCATAGCTCATTACGATGAGTTCGTAGAGGACATCTGCTGTTTTGGGACGGTCTTCTGGCTTTATCTCGACTTGATGATAGGTGTCAATAGATGAAAACAGTGTGTCTCCTGACAAACCCTCAAGAATGTCATCCATAGTCCATACGTGGCAATGGATAGGCATTTTTTATGGTCTGTTTTCGGTAGTCACAACAGAAACGAATGCCACCATCTTTCTTTCCTTTAAGGACTATAGTTGATACCCATGGTGAGGAATAGGGACTCACCTTTCCGTGTTTTTCCATGTCACTGAAGTTCTTACGAATATATTCCCTGTGTTTATTAGGCGTGTGCGAAGGTCAAAATTTCTAAATAAGAAGCGAAGTTGAAGCGAATCTTGAAACTTGCAAAGAAAAGTCGAAATCGAAGTCAAAGTCAAAGCAACCTAGGGGATTTTTGTTGTTATCGCTTAACGCTCTTTTTAATTTTTAAATTAATTATTTTTCTATATCTTGTCAGTAATAAGGGCCAGAAAAACTTACTTATTTGTTACCTAAGGACTCTATTAATAATTAATGTACACAGGCTTACTGATTAGCTTAGTAACTTATCAATTAAGTTTTAATTTCTAATTACATCGTAGAGTTTATAATATTATTTTGCAAACTTTAAATAGGCATGTCTTTTTATCCGCATTTCTTTGATATTAATTATTAATCAAATTCCATTTTCGTTTCCTACTTTCCGTATCAGCTATTTTGAATAATAAAGAAAATGCTAAAAATACATGAAAAACTTCTGTTTCAAAATGAAATTCATTTGAAATGTTATTTTATCCACTAATTTCAGAGCAATAAAGAATATACTTAGCTACATAAATGAAAAACAACAATAAACATAAAGTAAGGCAACACATTTGATAACGAATTCTAAGCAGGTATTATAAATACATACTATAGTACCCATTTTATATGGAATATAAAGCCATTCTCAAAATTTAAAAAAAAAATCTTGGCATAAAAAAGATAAAGTATTGATCGTGAATTGAATTTTTTTATAAGAGGAATGTAACCGATTTTATTTGATTAATGTGGCTATATATGGTAGAAATTTGTACAGCTATAATGAATATCTTTCTCAATATTGAGGAGGGATACGAATCTTGATTTGGTAGCTAAATCGGAAGAAAATCCTGATTCGCGTAAGTAGGCTGTTGCAAAGGGGAGAAGGATGATTTTCACTTTATCTTACAAAACTTCAAATTCGTCTCTTAGATGACACTAAAATTCTAACTTCCTAGTTGCAAATTTATCTTTAATACCATACTCTGATGTAAAATCAATCAAGCACTCGTACTGCTGCGATGTCAGACAGGCTGGCCTTTATGAAACATCAGAGTATAAGTATACAACCCAAAAGTTTTCTTTCATTCTTTTGTGGAGCTCATCCAGAAAATAACAGTTAAAACTATCAAGCAAACTTATCAGGTGAACGTGAAACTCATTTAGAAGGTTCTCACTTCAGTTCTCCTTTTTAAGAGCCGAGTTGAGTTTTTGCCACGATAAAGCCGCCTTACTTATGTGTGAAGAAGTAAAGAAGTATATAAACTCCCCATGTCATCAAACAGCATTCTGAATAGCTTTGTATTCTTAGGTTGTGATTTGATAAAGTGTGTTATTTTCACGCTTTCGCCCAAAACTCCTTTAATGGAGGGTGCGATTTTTCTCGCACCAAGGGTATGGAGATGGAGGATGAACAGGCTACTGCTGTACTCCCAGACTTTTGTTTTATTTTTGAAATAGAACCTGACGTCTTCCCAGTAATGGCCTTCGCACTGTCTGTGCACACATCAACGCAATTATCTCATGGGATACCACTCACCGCGAAAAATTATTTAATTAAATCGAAAATTTCAGCGCAAATTATTGTGTTAGTCATTAATGGACTGCAGATAATCAGATCCTCTTGAAAAGACTCAATGTTTTGGTAGGGCATAAATACTATTAAACTTGACAACCCGGCCACATCCATTGATTCATACATTTGGAGAGAAAATTTAGTGGTAGCTTCCTCTGCTAAGTCCCTGATTGGTCGCGAGATTGTGTTATTTGATAATGGAACTGTGTATACTAGTTTCGTAGCTTTTGTATCCGGAATACACTTCACTGTGTCCTTTACTCAAGGCTTGAAAAGGTTTTCAGCGATCATATGGGCTTTGCCAGCTTGAGCAACGTGGTAATTGAATAATTAAAACCCCATCAAAGTCTTTTCGTAAACGGTTTTGGAGTGATAGAAAGTAATTTTCTGGGCTTGTGTAAGTTCACCCTACTTGATTGTGAAGAAATCAGTTGGTTTTCCCTTTTCTTCTGAATGGACACCCTCAAAATAATGGTGCATTTTTGCTGGGAACATTGCACTGTTTGGCAACACTCTGAAAATGTGGTGAATTTTTGACAGAGACAGGGCAAACTAGCACCCTTGGCCCTCTCTGCCTTGTTTTGCCGTGTGCCATCTGTGTGTTTTTCCAACATTCTCAATGCTTTGAATGTTTTCAAGAAGGTGCGGTGCGAGCGGGCAGAGTTGACTGAGGTGACGCATGACATGAACTTCGGCTTTATTATATTTTATATCTACACTGCCTCAAACCAGGCTGCAAGAGCTAAATAATGTCTACCAAACAACTACCTAAACACAATTCATTGCTGCACAAACTCACAGTTTTGAAATCTTGTCACATTTATGTGTCTTTCCACTCTCTTCGTGGGGCACCAAGTGCTCCATGGAACACACTTTGGGAACCGCTGGTATATAAAATAACTAACGTTACAAAGTTAATTCACACACAACGGTTTGCATTTGATACATGAGAATTCAGACAAAAATACGCCAATGTTTCTTCTAGATTAAAATAGGTCATATGAAGATTCATCAATAAATACGTCAATGATGCTTATAAATTAAAGTACACAACAAGATAACTCAGCCACAAACACGCCAATGGGGTTTCAAGATTAAAATACACAACATGAAAACTCAGCAACAAAAACGCCAATGGTGTGTGCCAGGCTTATAGGAATTAGCCTGCACATAAAGGCATTATAAACAGATATAAACACTACTAGAGGCAACAAGAATAATAAACTGCATTTGACTTACAATGGCCCGTTGCGGGCTTGGGTCATTCTCCTAGATCACCTGATGTCGGCGCACTATTGACTCTTTTTGACTGTGCCTTCCCAAACAATGGTCAAAAATCTTAAGATACTTCACTAAACTTCAGCTCATCGCGCTTGCGTGGTGACCCCCCTCCAATTCAACCTCTCTCCTTGTCTGATGGTTCTTTGATTTGATTGGTTGGTATCCTCATCTCCCACTTTCCTAGTATTGTGTTAATCTAGAGGAATATAAAATGAGGTACCTGGTCTGAATATTTTTTATTATTATTGTATAATATATTGCACTTGAACGTTCATCTGATCTGTGTTCACCACCCAAGGACACGTCGCATGACTATCCATTGATTCAAGACCGGAACGATGGTGGTCTTCACTGCCAGCATGATCAGAGGAAGATCACACCTCAACACTCCAAGGATGTAATACCAGTTTCTATTATTGTTACTTCTACAACATGCGCTGGTCTAGGTGTTCGAGTTTGAATTGTTTAACTATCCCAGCCAGGCATATAGCTTAAAATGTCGCATAACGAGAGTTTCTTCTAGGTAAAATAATTTTTGTTATTTTAAATGTAATTAAGTTTTCCTTTGACTTCAAATGACGTAGTCTTTGACTTTAGATTTTTAGCAATATGTCGCTTAACGACGGTTTATTCTTTGTATAATAAAGTTTGTTATTTTGAAAATAGTATAGTTTTGCTTTGATTTCAAATGTCGTAGTTTTAAACTGTAGCTATTTAGCATTATGAGGCTTAACGATGGTTTATTCTTAGTTAAATTACGACTGTTATGGGGAGGAGAGTTTAGTAAAGTTTTGTTTTAACTATGTAATATCACTCTGCCTACTAGTTGACTGCGAATCGTTCAGACCTAGTAGATTGGGATTGGTTATATATTGTTGGTGACCATTTAGGTCTTTTGTTTCTTACTAGCTTGGTTGTATTTATTTAGGCATTAGTAATTCTTGGTAGCCAATTTATGGATCTATGTTGCAAACTGGCTGGGCTAGAATTTTTGTTTTGGTTTATTTAACTAAAAGTAGGTGGTATCCTTAAAATGCCAGTGGGGCTTGAATCTCCAGTGTTTGAGTATACATTTCTATGACATTGTCACACGATGGGTTGTCATGCTTAGATCACACTCGTAATTTTTCTAATAAAAAGTGGTAAACATTTATTGAACATTTTTAAAAAAGTACAAGGATCCTTAAAAAAGTATTGTGAATCAAACGGAATAAATTATTTGGTCTCAAAGTGCAAAAGGGGAAATCAGGAGAGTTTCAAGGTTTTACCTGCTTCCAGGAGGTGCGAGGGGTCAAAAGAAGTACGTAATAAAATCGAGAAAAAATAACTGGAATAAAAGTCTTAAAAAATTCGTTTACCCTTACGTTAGCCTTAGAAGTTATTCAAGATAATCTGAACGAGGTCACGGCAGCCTGGGAGTATCTCGGTGCAAGTGTCCGCGGTGAATTTTGTCCACAGACAATACGTGCACACCTCGTGCAGCACTGAAAAGAAAAGGTGAGAGTAAGCATATCATTAGGTGGGTCGCATAAAGTTATCACGACTAGAATCTATTCCCACGGCGGTATCTACAGTATCTGCTGGTAGTTCAGAAAGAGCCCACTCACACAGAAGCAAGATGCTCTGCATGTCTTATTCTCTCAGACGAACCCTTGCGGCCATCTTGGTATGAGGTTATATAAAGACGCAGCTCTGCATGTCTTATTCTCTCAGACGAACCCTTGCGGCCATCTTGTGATGAGGTTATATAAAGACGCAGCTCTGCATGTCTTATTCTCTAAGATGAATCCTTGTGGCCATCTTGGGTTGAGGTTATATAAAGACGCAGCTCTGCATGTCTTATTCTCTAAGATGAATCCTTGTTGCCATCTTGTGTGGAGACACTGCACGCACTGCTGGAGATGGTGCCATTTAAACACATATAAAGATTAAAACGTGTGGTGACGTACCGAAACTTAGTGAGAGTCCTTCCTGCCTTTAAGAATGTGTTTTAGCTAGAATGTATTGTATTGGTCTTTATATTAAATTTACATTTATAATATATAATTGAAATACACTCAAAGGTACCAGAACCGAATAAATCCTTTTGAAACTAGATTTTTATTATTTATACACCTAAAACTAAACAAAAAAACATTGTAATAGCCCAAAATATATTTGGATATGGAATTACACCTTGATGAAATCTTATTCGATAAATATATGAGCATCAATATAACACCTGCTCAACTTTCATCGTAATACAATTGATTACAAACGCAATGGTATAAGAGTATTTGTAATATAAGCGCGTAGGAATACTGTTTCAATAAACTTTCTAGGCACATATTCCATTGTTGAGGAAATCACAGGTGAGTATAACCTTTCTCGATCAAGAGCATGTACAATTTAAAAAGTAGCACATTCCATATTTTGTGTAAAATGTTGGCGCTGGCTCGCTAACATGTTGTCACCCTACCACCCGCCCCTTGTCCGTAGGTGCTGGCTGCAGCCTTGTTGGAGTCAACATCTGGTACCAGTAATCAGCAGCCTGGTGTGAATGGAAGTGGAGAGGGAGGTCGGACGAGTTCTCAGGGCTGCCACCCTCTAAATGCCCTCGTCACCCTGCAGCTTGTAACGCCCTTTGATCTTGTGTCGTATGGCCCCAAAGCCCCTATTGTTACATCAACCCCCTCTCTGGCCTTCGACACCCCCACCTCTCACGGTCACTTGGACAATCAGTCACGCCACTTCGCTCAGGGTACACACACTTGCAAATCAAAATTACTCAAACGTTGACACTGGAATTTCGAATAGAAAGCAAATCAACACAACTATGCAGGTACAGTACATATTAGCAACTGTATTTGACATGCCTTATCATTTTATATTTTATTTAAATTCTGGGGACATGTGAAATATTAGGAAGTAACAAAAGACTATAAACCCAAACTAGAATAAAACACCAGAGTGTTGGTTGCTATTTACAAAATAAACAAACGTAGTGTCTCTGGATTTAAAACAATCCACCTTAACTCTCCAATTTGTACTAAACGTATGAGAATGGTAGTATTTAAGATAATAAGTCTGACCTAATTTGTATGGAGGTGAACGTTGAGGAGGGAACCGATTACGAAGAAAAGGTTGAAATCTTTACTCTGGGATTCTACTCAAAACAAACATCCGCATCACCGAAAAATTATAATAAATTAAAGCCCACGTGCCCATCGCTGCAGATACAATTTAAGAGCTAAGCACTAAACATATTAATGTTATGGCTACGCGAAATTATAACGTACATTAAATAGTAATTTGATCTTATCCCCGTGAAGTTAGATTAGAATAACTTAAGACATAATTTGCAAACACCATTTTTAAATTATTAAAAATGTAGAGTTTTTGGACTAATTTAATTGTATGATGCTGAAAGACTATTTATTACACGTTTCAATTCCAATAGCTTCAGGCATAAGATTTTCAAATCAGTTCTTAAATGTTTTGGAGTCGTATAGGCTTAATAAATTAAGAATATGATGGATAATAGTGAAACTACTATATTTGATAGTTAAGGCTTTGGCCGCATATAAATATAGGAATCTTTAAATTTAAAAATTATATCTGGACACGGGAATCTAACCCGGGACCTTTGGATTATTACGCCAATGCTCTAATCACTGAGCTATCCAGGAATCTTCCCATGTTCAAGGTCATTATTCACTCATATATTAAGACAGAGTCTGTGATGGACGTTCAGAAATCGTTGGCTACAAATGTATGATCAATTAAGATCATGAGCTATCAGATAACGCAGCCACCATTAACCGGATGGATAGTTCTGTAGTTAGAGCCTTGACGTACTAAACAAAGGTCCCGGGTTTGATTCTCATGTCTAGGTTACATTTCTTGATTTAAAGAATACGCTATTTAAAGGCCGCTATAGCCGTAACGAACATATATAATAGCTTGCCTATTCAACCCATCATTATACGTTCATTCTTACTGTTGTCATTGAGCAAATGGCAGAATGAAGCCCTCTCGAATCAATGGTGGCTGCGTTATCTGATAACTCGCGATATTAATTGATTACACTTTGTAGCCGATGATTTCCCCACGTCTATCACAGACTGTCTTAAAATATGTGTTAAGAATGGCCCTGAGAATGGGATGATTCCTGCATAGTTCAGTGGTAAGATTGACAAATGTTCCAGATTCATTTCATCGTATTGTTAAATAGGAGATAGCATGCTTTCAAATTAATACAAGAGTTTGAAATCATTTAAGTGATCTAAGTCAAATCTAGAATATATTACCTGAATGTACCAGCAGTTTGGCGGTTTAACTCTCCCTGTCACACAGTGTTCATGTTTCGATAATATTATATGTAATCACTGAAATAATTTGTATTTTTGTAAATGATAATTAGAAATTAATTTGTATATTATTTAGTGGGTTTTTTGATGGAATTATTTTTTTTTTTGCAGTTTTTATAAAACAAATATATCTATGGCAAAAATAAATAAAAATAATGTAATTAAATATTCTTTATTGGTAGAGTAGACAGTTATTGAACATTTGTAATGAGCATCATGGAATATGGCCCGACTTTCTTCTTTCGGGTACATGATATATGTATTTTAACTAAATCTATCAACTAAAGTAATATTTTATTAAATTTTAAACAAAATGCTGGTTGACAATTAAAAAATTTAAAAATACGTACCACCATTCCCCTGTGAGAACATTTAGTATTTATTTAATTAAATGAAGGAATTTAATATTTGATAGGTCTATATATATCGATACATCTTTAAGACAGTAAATTAAATGTCTTAAAGTAAGCAGAAAGTGATAATCAGGAGGATTATAAGAGAAGCCGTGCCTATTTAGCCTGGATGGAGGGTTAAGTGCAGCCACGAGGAAACAATCGATCTTTGTTTATGCGTTTTAGTTTGAAGCCAGTTACCTTGTGTATTTTGTGTTAACTCTTCTGTTTTGAAAATAGCTAAAAGGTTCTGATAAGAGAAATAAATCAAGAGAAACAATAATATTTAACTATCAGTATAGCATATGTACTGATGCTAGGGTAAGAAGAAATTTGAGTGTACTAAGAAGATATTCTGACTGCTTCACTATCAATAAAAAGACTGAAAGGTTATTTTTAATCCTCTTGATAGACAATCAGTGATATACATATGCTCACTCCGATTCAAGCTGCCTCATATCTTGCACGGGTCCATCGATTGCACCAACATTTCCAGCGTCAACTTAACTGTTGTAAAATAGTTTTTGAACCCAGCGTTGCCGTATTTGTTGAGTGGTGGTATGATCTATGTAAACATTTATTGCTCAAGAAACTAACAACACTTGAAGATGGCCATCTGTAGCTTTGTAGCTGCGTGTAGATCTGCTTTGTGCTGCTTTGACAAGCACAAGCTCTGATTCCCCTCCGGCTGCCAAGTTTTTGAGCTTTATCTGATCACACTCCCATTACGTCTCGTTTAACATTATTGGCTTGTCCTATTCTCATGAATATGTTATAGCTCGCATGTCTTGACGTACCCATGCGACCATTAGGGGTTGTTTCATGTCGTGTATCCTATTACATGTGGTGCACTTTATTCTCTGAGCCAGAGTAGTATTGATCTGATTTTCTGAAGCATGCACTAATGTAGGCACTTATTTTACCTCTACGATGTTGAGTTTTACGTGAGAGTATTTTCATGTAAATACATTGATAGTAATTTAAAAAAATTACAACCAACCTTCACATATAATTTATCAACTTTGTTTTGTAACACTATATAGACCCACTACTAGCTGTCAATACATAAATATAAATGAAGCTTAAAATAAAATAGCACTAGCATTATCTCAATAAAAAGAACAGTTATAAAATTAACTATACTCACATAGAGCAGATCATTTTTATTATTTTTATTAAAACCGTAAAAGTATATGTACATCATATTAATTAAAAAAAACTAGCTTAAGACTATCTCAATAGAAGAGACAGTTATAAAATTAACTATTTTTATCTAAACGTCTCATTTTTATTATTTTTATTAAAACCCAAAATTGTATGTGCATTATTTTTTTAAAACTATCTAAATTATTCTACAAAAGTAATTTTACTATGCTAGTATTTAACTACCATCATTCACCCGCTTAAGTGGCCTCAGGGTCTAAGGTGCTATCCTTGCAATATACAAGACTGCCGATGACGGGTAGATCGTGGTTCGATCCCAATCAGGTGTACTGTGGCTGTTTTTTCTTAATAGTTTTCCAATCTCTCTCTGTATGAAAATGTTGGTACACTTCCTCTAAATTTATCCTTACTCATTCCTAATCCACTAGCGTAGTAAGAAGATAAGCGTCTTACCCTAATGAGTGGTAAGACACGGTTCTAAAACCCCAAACAATATTATATTGATGTTAATTGATCAAAGCTGATATGTTGATGAGGTAAAATCAGTAAGATAAGAGAAAACACCTGCTTAAATATCTAAAACTACTAGATCCACACCTAACACTTCAAAACAGACATCTAAAGAACGTAATTAATTATTCGTTTTTTATTTCATCTTTATAATGCATTCTTTATTAGTTCAGATGGTCTAAGTCCGTATAAAAATAAATTAAAACTAATTTGTATTATAGTTAATAGATTTTTTTTTTAAGTTTTCATTTCTTATCCATCAACGCAAATACGGGTGCACTCCTTATTGATTATTTAGCCTACTTAATATTTAGCATAAAGTGAGTATTAACTCGCGTTTTAAACGTACTATTCAAGAACAATAAAGATCCTCTAGCCTATTATTAAAGTATATAATTGTAGTATAGTATTTGAAAATTATTACAGAACTTTTAAATCGTAAATTATCTCATGATTAATCGAGCATTCCTTATTTTACCATCAGCGGGGATGTTCTATGAAAGTACGCTCAAGGGAAAGCTTTCTGTCAATAATTTATTTAAACGATTTTTAAGACACGCTGACAAGACTGGACGCTACTAGAAGCTTTCTTGTTTGTCTATCCGACATCACTTGGCATGAAACTCCACTGTTGGTTAGGTCCACGGCACGCTAACATATACATTTCAAACTTTAAAACTGGGTAACTTTAATTTCTGTGTTAAATCCCTTGTAATCGTGTGTTATTTTATTTGAATACATCGAACACAATTATAAACTAGTTATTTTCATGATAAAATAGACCTAGTGTTCCAAAGTGGTGAAGTTATCACAAAGCTTATTGAAACAAAAGCTTGTAATTTGAATCTGTAAGTTAGGTGAACTCACCCGTCATAACAAGTCTTGTCCCATTGTGAAATTGTCCCCTCTGAAGGGAGTACAGAGAAAAGTCGCTAGCCAGGGGCAGACTGGAAGTTTCCAAGCGGCCCGAGACTAAACATTCGATGGCACTTAGCATATAATAATATTTCCGATGAACTATGTTTCAGTGTCAGCTAAAGTAGTAAGGTTATGTATGTGTATCTTTATTATTTGTTGATTTAATATCCAGGTCATTTCAGCTACAGTATCTATGATCAGCTTCTTATTTCTCCTGAAATGAGCCAACATGCTTGTAAATGCATTAGTTGGGTTTATTTATCGATATATTTAAGTTTGTAAGATGATTCTCTGCTCACTACTTCTGTGTATAACTGAACCGATGATTTATTTTGTTTGTCAACAAAACAAAGAAAAAAAGTAATGGATTTAAATTTAATGCCATCATATAATATGTTCACAATTTTTTTAATATATATATATAGGAACCTCAGACTTACTCACCGGAACTGTTGAGTAAGATTTAATTGAACATTTAACTTAGAATTTAATGTTTATATTAATTTTAAGGTAAAGTATTTGAGGCATCCCAAGTCACACCGGCCCTCCGAGATATTCCCCGCTGTCCCGGCGGTGCATTCAACACTGGTCGCTGTCCTCATGTTATACAATGGATTGACTGGCAGCTTGAATACGGAATATTACTTAGGACAATTAATTGTAAAGCGTTCCATATGATTACTACAATAAACAATAATAGGTGAGAGGAGGGTAAAGAGTCCAGGTTGGGATAAGTGACCCCAGGCTACTTTGTCCCTGGATAGTGTTAAAGATCTGGTAGCGAGAGTTTTAACTAGTCCATAAGGAAACTACTACAGTAGCCCCAGTTCTTCTTTGGTGCTGCTTTACAGCTCACAGATGACTTATGACAGTCAAAATTTAGGTATATACCTAAATTTTGACTGTCAAAAGTGGCAGCTGCAAGTCACATGTTTTTGCAGCTCATCTAATTCGGCGTAGAGATACGTAATTTGGTCTAGTAGTTTTTTAAATCGGTCAACTGTCAGCTGTGAGCTGTTAGCCAGCACCTAAGAAGACCAGGGGCTACTGTAGAATTGTTAGATCATCTGTATTAGAGTTGCGTTGACAGAGTTTGCTGTTATTGAAGTCTATGTAGCTATCTACATGTTTGAACTAAGGTAAGTGTTGAATATTGTTTAATACATGTACGTACTTATCTAGGTGATAACTATTTATAAATATCTCCTTGAAAGGGTGAGATTTAGGCTGTAAATCTATTTAACGTGTTACCCTACACATTTTCTGGTTTTCACTCAAGATAACATAGTGTGTCATGGCGTCCAAGAGGATAAAGGTACAAGGCGCTTGGTATTTTAATCGACAGACTTTAGGTCATGGAACAAAACTCTAGATAACCTGACCTCCAACAATATTGGATATAAAGCTTTAAACTACCCCGAACATGGCCATACAGTATAGTGCGTCTGGTTATTGCCCGTGTATTTAAGACAATATCTTATGGACATAGAAAAAAAGTCAGGAACTTTGACATACTAAACTAAGTCTTATGGATGTATAAAAATAGAGATACAACTGTAAGATTCAAAAATATGTCTAAGTATATAGAAAAACAAGTCAGTCAGAAGCTCTGACATACAAAACCATGCCTCATCGACATATACAAACCATCCCAAAGACCCTATCTAAGATTAGTAGATTAAGTACTCATAGTCAGAGACTTTACTTCATCTGCGGCGAGGAGGAGAGACCAACGCCTCAAAAATCGTGATCACCACTTACTTTGTTCACTGGTCCTTGGTTCACTTCTGGTCAGTTCCTCCAGTGAATAATTACGATAAAATAAAAAATGTGACAATCACAATCACAATCGAAATGGCATGCTCTGATGCTCCCTGAAGGGGAGCACGAGAGAAAGTTTCAACACGTACCGACCAATTGGTCACACCGTGTGGCTCGTAAATAAAAAGTAGGGTTGTTGCGTTTTGCGAAGTTCTGGAACAGAGAAAACATATTTTTAATAATAGTGGGGGGACAAAGTATTTGGTAAACCGAATAAGGGTTTTTAGAGCTACGTGTAGAGAAACTAGTCACTACTCTATGGCAGGCTGGGTGAGAGCCTCACAAACCACTGTTGACACATCTCGCTTATCCAAGCAGGGCTTTGGGACGTCGATGGCATCAACCAGGGTCGATGACGTAGTTCCCAAGCCCCTGGATAAGATGGCACAGGGAAGTCTGTCGTAGAAGGACTGCACCAGTTCCCGGAAGTGGTACTTGATGGTAGGCATATCCAGGTCGCAGTGTAGAGTCTCATTCCGGACATACCAAGGTGCGCCCACAATGATCCTCAGACTCACGCTCTGGAACGCCTGCATCCTCTTCATATACGTGTCCGCTAGTTGGCCCCAAGCGGGACACGCATAGTTGAGGATCGGTTTGAGCAACTGCTTGTACAGCGTCAGACCGTTCCTTGTAGACAGGGCGCTACGTCTGTTAAGCAGTGGGCCTAGGATTCCCAACCTTTGCCTCGCCTTGTTAAGTCTATCGTTATAGTGTCGTCTCCAGGTCAGTTTGGTGTCCAGCGTAAGTCCCAAAATGTGAAGCGATGGATTGCTGTTTTATACAAGATTCACTGACGTATTAGGAAAGGGACGTCCACAAGGAAAAGGGTAAAGGTGAGTTTCCAGAACTAAGCAGAAAGACAACTAGAGCTAGGAGACGGCCGTCGAGCACAGCACAAGGAAGATACTCGTCATTACATCTACGTCGGGCCAGCGTGTAAGATGTCCTTTTGTTGAACCTCCAAAAAGTGTTTGAACAGTCAGCTGGGTCACTTTCCTCAAGTTTGGGCGTTTTCAGCAACACGCTTTCACCGTGAGTTTATATCTGCCACAAAATATTAGGATTTATTAGTTCTTGCATTTATAGTGATAATTATATATATATATATGGTATTTTGAGTTTACGTGCTAGCGGACAAGATGATTTTGGTGCCACTGAGGCCATTGACATGGCAACAGCTGATTCTGAAGTTCCAGCGGCAATGAACAATGAGCTTACAACTGAAAATCAAATGCATGATGGGGTTCTGTTGCCAGTTAGGCTTATTGACGCACGAATAAGTATGTTATCATTTGATGTAAGCCCTAAGGACATATTGACTTTGCCAAAAGTACATATTTATAACCGATCAACCAAATGGAAGAAAAGGACTGCTATAATTATTACTTCCATGCCATCAGACCATATGAAAATGACTTTGGGCTCACTAAGTCGGAGAAAAAAGGAAAGCTATCATTTGATAATAAATCAAAGAAGACAAATAAGCATATTTCTTATACTAAAGTGAATCGTGCTCTGTAAGAAGAACCATAAGAAGACAGTGATGAAAGTGATGCGGAATGGATGTATTAAAAATAATATTATTTATGTTCAAAACGCAACAATGGATGGATCAGATGCTTTGGCTGCCTTCTCAGGACTCACGAGGGGTGTGCCTTCTGTGAAGAGGAGGATGACAACTTTGTATGCAAACAATTTAATAAAAAATTCTTTTAAAGTTATGGACTTTTATATCTTGATGTATATAATTATTATTTGTGACTTATTGAAAATATATGCTTCATAATATAGTAATTGTGTTTTGGTAATATTTATTTGTGTCTGGGAAAGTGGCCTGAGTGGCCACTCTTTCCGGACAGCTGGGTAATATGGCCATTTTGCAAAACTAGATATAAATTTAAAAATACAATCAATAATGTTAGAAAATATAACAAAATAATATTTTGTTTTCTGTCTTTACATTAGGTATACTGTATACTGACTAAAAGGTGTAAAGGCTTTATCCGTCACCGAAGAAAATTCTAAAATAAATTTACCTTATAATGGCCACTTTACACTGCTCTCACCTATATACTAATTTGGGTGATTTTAGAATATTTAATTGACTGACTTGAACATCATCTATTTATTTTACTTGATGATGTCCATTTATATTGTAATCTAAAACAAAAAATGTAATATTTTATAACTTTTTATCATATGAGATTAGTGTTATTTTGAGCCAATAACATCACATAGTGTCTCTAGCCCCATGCCATAGTTTATTACTAAAAATCAGTCCTCTGACTTCTTGCTTTTCGGATTTTTTTATTATCGTGTTGTAATTTCAGTTCTAAATGAGCCAACATATACACCATTATTTTCTTTATTGTTATATTCTATAAATGCAAAATTACTTGGTATGTATGCTATAGCAAAGCCCAAAACCAGCCACTTCACACATTAGCCCACTGGTTCAGTGAATTTGTGAATTATTGATTAGTGTAAGTTTGAATTCGCTTTCTGGCCAGTAAACATTCAAATTGATCACGGTGACATGGCCATTTCTTGAATTTATTTTTTATTATTAATTAGTAACGTGTCTTACTACCCGTTCGGTTTATACGCTCAGTTCTTGAAGTGCTGGCTAGTGTCACACAACCTAATAAATCTGAACATAACCTTATATAACATAGTATAACATAACATAACATTACATAAAATAACACAACCAATTCTAACATAACCTAAACTTACATGACTTAACTTAAACTAACCTAATATTTAGGGAACTCCAAATGTCCTAATGCCATAACAACTAAGACTACACCAAAAATTAAGAGTTAAGAGATTTCTCAGAGTTAAGAAAATTGTGTTCATACCTCTAATGTGATTTGTTAATATTTAGGAAAATGCTTATAGCTACACATAATAAAATATAAGTAAGATAAATATAAATATTTACTTTGAGCCATTTCCTACGGCCATATTTAGAATAGGCTGACCAAAGCCCAAACTGTTGGTAAAAGATTTTATATATTTCAAGCTTTGGCTAATTTCAGTGGCCAAAGATATAAGTGTCCAATCATTTTGTGAACTGGTTAGACTTTAGGCTTTGATCATGGCATGACATTACTTGAACAGGAGAACACTCGTCAACTTGATCAACCTTAGTTCAACAAGCGGCAAGTACAAGGGAACGGAATATCTTCGAGAAAAAGCATTACAGCCACTTGTCGTTTGTCGTAACTTGTATCTTGTCAAGATATATAGCGGTGGGGAAAAGGGCCCTGGACTGCCTCTGGTTTAAAAAAAAAGCAATAATCAATTTAATGGCACACAAATATTGAACATCACCTAAAGGAAAGCTAATAAATTAATTATAGATATACAATTAATACAAATCAAGTGTATTCAAGATATTATCGTTTAAAATCATATTATTTATCAAATTTGAGTCAGTTATTCAAATACAACATTTAGTTAATAAACGGGATTTTAATAAACAGGGCAGTTTATTGGCAACACACCACTATTAGTGTAAATATGGGATTGGGAGACCACAGTGACAAAACCAATCTAGAAAAATACTCCCGACACTTGACCCCTTAGACAGTGTGACCAGCTATGCATGCTGTATATAATTTAGTTACACAACACACATTGGTATAAGTTTCTTTCTGTTGCGGGAATCGATCTCAAAACTTTACATTGGTATTCAAACATTATATTGACTGAACATGGTGTTGAAATACCTTACATTTAGAGTGAACAATCTTTGTAGGCTGGTTCCAGAGTTTCTTCTGGACGTGTGTATATCGTCAACTAGCAATGATCCATGAGATAGCAGAGCCACTGGCGACTGGAGGATGGACAATTAGTACAATTAGTACAAGGAAGAGGGACTAACAGATGCCTTAAAATACGGGTGAATAATCCTGAGCATGGAATGAATCCTGGATAGCTCCGTGGGTGAATTTTAGTACACTACTTCAAGGGTCCCAGGATCGATTCCATGTTCAGGTGTCATTTTACAAATTAATTATTATTATTATTATTATTAGCACCATGTATTACTACCCGTTCAGGTTATACGCACTTACGCTAATGTGTAATGGTAGGGTGATTGTGAGATGAAATGGAGGACCTACAGTTTAACGTGGAATACGAACCACGGTGGAGACCTGGCATTCCTCACATTCACAAGATGTCTTGTCAGAGGTGAAGGAAGGGTTTGGTAATCAGATAAATCTGTGCCGGGACCGAGGATTGAACCCCGGCCGCCAGCACAGATACAAATTAATGAATATTATGATAATTGATATATCTTATATCCGTAGCTAGTGATTATTTTTATTTTGTGAGCTTCACTGTTTATGCACATTAAATTGTACAAGAGTTCATTAACTTCCTTAACTACATAATGTTAAACCGAGTTATATAACGGCTGACTGAACGCAGGTAGAGTGCAGTGAAGTTTTGGTCTAGAGAAAGTCAGCGATGCCCGGGGCTCAACAACCCTTTCTAATCTAATATATTGTTTGTTGTCTGCATCACAGGACCACCTGAGGGGGGCTAAGAAAGGAAATATGCCTTCAAGTTTGTCAGTGTTAACTATTTTATGGGTGACCTGGCGGTCTAGGGGTAAGGTGTCAGACTTCTGTGCTGGCGGCCGGGGTTCAATCCTCGGGCCCGTCAAAGATTTATCTGATTACCAAACCCTTCCTTCATCTCTGACAAGACATCTTGTGAATGTGGGGAATGCCAGGCCTCCACCGTGGTAGGCCTCCACCGTGGTTCGGATTCCACGTTAAACTGTAGGTCCTCCATTTCATCTCACAATCACCCTACCATTATAAATTAGCGTAATTGCGTATAACCCGAACGGGTAGTAAGACGCGGTGCTAATAATAATAATAATAATAATAAAAAAACTATTTTATGATATGGTTCGGGACAAAAATAATGACACATTTAAAGAAATTGTCAACATTTGGTGAAAATACTAATTATAATATAATAAAAATAACTAGTAAAATAAGTGTGTACGTCTAAACAAAAAATATCAGTGGAATATAAATTTTACACATAGGTTTTATCGACTTCCCATGTATAAATTTAAAATATATTAAGGGAGACCTAAGACTCATACTCAACCAAAGTAAGAATACTATTTTATATATAGTAATATTTTTTATTTTGTGTTATTCTTTAGAGTAAAGAAGATATTTTTTAAAAAAAATTCCAAATTAAACCATTTATCAATATACGCTTTCTTGAATTTTTTCCTAAATATTCTGGAAATAACATATTTTAATTTATTAATCGAATAATATAAACATTCTCAAAATAGTTGCTTAAAAACTATACGATTATCATTGATTTTCCCAGTATCTAATTAAATATATTATATACATGCAGAATAAATATTTACAATGCATTAAATATATTTCCCAACGCCTTGTGGTGTGTAAAATATTTTTGTGTTAGTCACACACATTAAAAATGAAGTTCCTAGTAAGTTTTAAAATATAATAAATTGGGTACATTATTTGGTTTCTTATAAATATAAATGGAACGATACATTATCATTTTGTTTGAAGTTTGATTCCATTTAACAACAAACTCCATTATAAGGATTGTAACTGTGTGTACTCGTATAAGTTTTCGATCTGATATTAATTATTTTAATATGTTGTGTATGTGTTTATTTTGACTGATGGTCACCAATTGACTTACTATCTATTGTTTAATGCATTGATTTATTTTAATCTATCAATTTAATCATTTTTTATCTCACTTATCTCATGCGTGTGTATCTTTTGTTAACGTGTTTTTCATTATTTAAATATAATCATTATTAACTTAAGATTAATTTTTATAATTTTTTATTATTGTTTCTAGTAATTCTTATGTTTATCCAGCCTTTTACCTTTTTATTATAATCGTAAGTGGGTTTCTAAGTCTTAAACATATAAATACTCATTTATATAGTTTGAATTAGTAGGCTATATTTAATTTAGTTTCACATATACTTCTTTAAGTTCAATTCTTTTTATTCAAATGGTATTTTGGAATTTTTATTATGTGCTACTTAAGAATAATTCTGTAACTTTCAATTGAGTTATTCATTTAGCCACTACCTGATTAGTTTTCTACAATGAATTTGGTGGAAGAAGAAAGAACGAACACCATTATCAATTAAAAGAGGGTACATTTATTTACTTACCAAAGTGCTTAGAGTTTCAGTTGCGTCTTAACCTCTTCTCATTATTACACCCAAAATTCTGAACCTCTTCAAATTGGGTTTGTAGACATCATCTGCTGAATAACTAGCACTCTTGTACTTTTTTAAATTTGAAAAATTCCTGGTTGTACGTTGATCATAAACTTTTTTTTTTCATATTAATTAAAAAATGACACCTGGACATGGGAATCGATTTCTGTTACTCCAAAACCTTCACACACAATACGCTTTAAGATCTAATGGCATTTTGCTTCATGTGCTTGTTTTTAGACGAAGAGTCTGCTCATATTCCATAGTCATTCGTAATCACTATAGAGATCTAACCTGCCTCGGTGGCGTAGTTGGCTAGCGCGCTTGTCGTGTTGAGCTCAACCGCTGGGGATGGGGAGATCGAGGTTCGAATCTCGGTCGGGTGAACTGGGGGTGGTTTTTCCTAAATGGTTTTCCACTCTCCCTCCACGCAAATGCGGGTTCACTTCCTTTAATTCAACCCTCACAATTCCTAATCCATTAGAGTAATTAGTACTTAAAGCGTATAAACCGAACGGGTAGAAAGACGCGGTGCTAAATATTAATATTATTATTATTATTATTATTATTATTATAGAGATCTGCTAGTCTTATACTGTCTTCTTAATTTTCTCTCACAAGCTTAGAAATGTTTTAACAAGCCTATTAAAAAACACCAACAATTCTAAGGGTACAAAAAAAAACAATAATACTATAACTTTAATAAATACGATATAAATAAAAATGTATAATATAATTTATCGTAGGTCACAAGATTGCACAACACTGTGAAATAGCAGAAGGCACTCGAACTCAGTCACGTGCTAACACAGGGAAAGAAGAGGGACAGCTGAAGAGTACTAACATTTGGTGGTGGGTGGGCTACTCCCCTATCGACCACTTCAATCGCCCGCCAACTCGGTCAGTAATAATTACTTGCCCATTAACTCAACCAACTGTTCACACTGATAAACTAAAATGTGCTTTTTTCTAAATGGCCCTTTAACTTGGCCTATTACTTGACTAGGTTTTGAAGTTCGCTGACACCAGCCTAACTCACCACTCAGGACTTGTTCCAGCCAGATGTCACGTGGTTAACAGGGCAAGGCCTATATATGCTCAATTAAACGTTTTATTTTTATGGTACAGTTTAACAAGATATTAAAATTATTGACAATTGTTTAAATTTTACTGTAAATTTACTATATATTATTCTATATAATATTTTAATAACCTAATTTAGTATTACAGTGTAAATATCTTGTTGATTGAAGCTGATTTTGTATGAAAGTCAAACAATAACTTATATATCATCATTAGTTTGTCTGTAGTATAATCTCTTATTACACTATTCCTTCGCCACTTTCTCACTTCATTTTAATTTGAAGATTAAAATTAATATACATTTTTATCTATTCTTATAATTTATGGTTTATGTTACTGTTAGAACTATATAAAATATAATTTAATAAATTCAAATATATCTTATTTGATAAATTTAAAGCATTAAGTTACAATTTATTAAATTGTGAAATTTAGACCTATTCATTTTTAATGTTTAGCTATTCAAGTAATGTTGTGTGGGAACGCTATGTTATTTTATACTAGAGTAAACATTTTTCAATATTTCTAATAAACATGAGAGCTTTTTTATTTTTATATTTAGTTTAAAAAAATATAATGAATTAAACTTGTGAAATTTATGAGAAAAATTTATAGCTTTTAATAATAAAAAATACAAATATCCCCTGTTGTATTTACTTCAATAAAAGAAACATATTTCAAATTTTACTGTGAATATACTTGTAACTTATAAAGGTCTAAAACAAACCACGCAGCATTAATTGAGATAGAGATGTTCATTAGTAATTAACTCTTTACATAGTTTTCATCAAGAAAATACAAGAGATAATTAATAAAGTTATTTATGTCGACTTAACATTCTTCCCTCAAAACTTTCTTAGATTAGCAGGAATATATTAACGATATTTTATTATCTTGATGCTTACATGAAACAAACACTATTCTATCGGATACCTCGTTTCATTGATTGAGTTTTACTATTAATTTGGATTAGATGATAAAAAATAAGAATTAATTCATTAATCATAATAAAATCTCACACTCATATCTGTATTTAATGGTTTCAAAATCTCTCTTATATGGAGAGAAGTTATGCTGAACTAACATTATTAGTGCACTAAACTCCAATACGGAACGGAATGGTTTAAGGTTTGAGGGTCATTCGATGCCCTAAAAGTATATATACATATTATATATATATATATATATTTACTAGTATGATTATGGTAGGAAGAACAGTAGAAGTTAGTTACTAAAGTTACTAAAACAATGTTAATATATCCATACATAAAGTCATGTCATCTGCAGATGTTAATTTTGATAGAAATTATCAATACCTATCAAATAACACAAATAATATAAGAAAGTGTTATCAATGTTGGTCACAAAGAAATATGTTTTGATTTTCTCTACTGTTCTTCCAACCAAAATCAGGGTATATATATATATATATATATATATATGTGTGTGTGTATATGTATGTGTATAAGTATGTATATATGTGTTTGTGTGTGTGTGTGTGTGTGAAAGAGTGCTGCTAGACCTAACAACGTTTAAATATTTATTGAACGAGTTTGTTAACAATAATAAATTCATGAAAATGTATTAAGTGTAACTACTTTAAATGGTGCCACCTATAATAAATAAAGCATAAAACTTAATCAAAATTATCATTTTAAATCTTACTGAGGATCTAGTTTCGTAAGAAAATGTTTAGTCTCATCGATAGTTATTATATTAAATAATGGAACAGTGTATTTTAACTTCACCCATTTAATTATAATATTATACTAGTTATACTTTTTTAAATAATTATTTTATTTGTTTGTAATCAGTTTTATTGTGAAAATGAATCTTATACTCTGAAGTGTGCTCCTAAAATAAATGTAAATATGTGGATGATTTTAGTTTGTGTTACAATTACGCAAGAACCTCTCACTTTGGCTAAACACAGGTTCAAAACAAAGTATTTATTTACTTACATAATCTTAATCCAAGTATTACTACAGTGCATCGTTTGTAGCATGTTTATTAATAAAGCCAATAAAGAGCGTTCCCTAATTTTAAACTTGGCTATTTCTAAATGTGTAATGTCTTAACGAATAACTCTGTGTAGTGTTAATGTAAGTAGAATAGGAAGTTAGGAGAGGATTATATGTTGTAAGTAGGTCGTGCTGTAGGTAAAGTCGAGGGAACATTCTCTTAATGAGTGAAGAATTAAAACTTAAACTCCTCAGGGAACGGTTAGCGAGAATGAACCATTAAGAGGTTGGCCGTTACAAGGTAAGAGATCTATAAAACGAAAAAAAAAAGTTTTGAAGTGTCGAAACAAGATGGTGAGATGAAAGAACTCTATAAAAAAAGAAAAAAGAGTATTTGAAAACTAAAAGTGTTTAAGATAAAGAACAATGAATATTCATTTATAGTACTGATGTCGGGATAGACCAATTAAATGAGTATGGAAAATTGTTTTTTTTATCAATAGAATATTTAGTGTTTTTCTAATTGAAATAATAGGTTTGTATTTCATTTAAATTATAAGGGCCTGACTAATGTCTTACACGAGTTAAAAAGACAAAATTATGAATGTGTATTTCTTTAAATGTATTTAAATTCGACAGTTAAAAAAGTTAGAATTTTAATTAAAATAAGTATGTTGTTTCGGGGAGCTTGTAGACCAATGAAAGCTACTATTATCGCAGTATTATATACTATTATTGTATATTATAGTCGTACCTCATGGAGTTGTATCCATAACCTTGTATAGAAGTACCAATACCAGTAAAATAACAGAGTAAAATGTTTCCAAAGTTGGCAAGAAGAACTATATGATTGTTATTTCTAAAATTTTCTTCATAATATATTAATATTTTTAAATGAAATAAATGTTAGAATTAATGGATCTTTTATTACTTAGCTTAAGACCCGCTTCGATGGTCGAGTGGTTGATGTCATCACCCTTGCAATAGGATAGGCTACCAATGCCAGGGAACTCATTGCTCGTATCCCAGTCCGGTGTATTGAGGATGGTTAAAAAAAAGAGTTTTACTCTCCCTCAACCCAAATGTGGCTACATTTCCTATAAACCCAATACTTATCATCCATAGCACATTAGCTTAATTTGTACTACATATGCGTACAACCCTAACGGGTGGTGGGACGTTTTGCTAATTACTTATATTTATATTATATTTCATTCCCTTGATGTGTATTATATTAGTAGCCTTAAAAGAAACAATATTGGTTCGAAATGAAAAAAAATGTGTGGCCATATATATAGTGTATAAATATACACACAGAAATGCAGATTTTTGGTAACGTTGAGCTTATATTATTTCTCATACACTGCATATAAATGCCTTTTTATGTAATTTAAAGGAAATATTATTTCTAAAGTTACTATTATAATACACAGCCAACGTATTATATAGATTATGAGAGGTGGTAAGTAATGGCCAGGAAAACTTACCATCTAGATCTATCCATTCGTCAAACACATGATCTGCAAGATATGGGAGATCATATTATGTAGAGGTGTTGTTACTTTTGTAAGTCAAAACTTTAACAACATATAATCGGTTTTTAATAGATTTTTTCACTTATCCGTATTGACATTATTTAAACACGAACTCTTTAAAATAATTATTTGGTTTCTTTAATGTATAAAGCGGCGTATGTGGCTCACTTAAAAATGATTTTCAAACAAGATATTCTAAAATTCTGCGTTTTCTTCAAAGATTAAGATAGCGAGCCAGACCAAACAATCGTGATTGATGACGTTACACAAACTGTGTTCAGTCGTGTCCATGCACTGATTATAAAATAAAAAGTTTTATTTTGAAACTAATAATTTTTATCGCTCTTTATAGAAGTAATATTTTTTATTTATTTTGTTGTTCGGTTATAACAAGATAAATGTGTGAATATAATACCTTTTAATTAATTTCCTCTTGTATTATAACAGCTATGGTTGCCACCAAATTTTTTTTTTCAATAAGTTATAAAATATTTAATTATAAAGTAATCTTAATAGAATCATTATTAAAATCGTTTGCTAACATTTTATATTGATAATAGAGTATAAATAATCAAATTTAGTTCCAAATAGATTGACATTAGTTATTTTCAGTCATAGTTTACAAAAAAGTACCTTCTGTAAGCTGTCACAACCTCTTGTACCGTATATGTCCTAATAATATTACGCTAAATGCGTATCATATATGTATGATATTGGTTCGAAATGATATAAAAAGAAACAAGTGTACACATGAAAATATCTTCAGAGCATATATTTACACTAATTTTGGTCATCACGCTGACGTAGAAAAGATCATTGAATTAAAATAAATGTTACAGCACAATCAAACAAACTTGTTCATTTTGTGAATAATATCTCATAATATGGTTAAAAAAAATTGGAATAAACTACCCTTAATTATGTTGCTCTCATTAAGATAAACACATACTTTTGTTTATCACAAATGTATTATTTATTTATATTATTATTATTATTATTAGCACCGCGTCTTACTACCCGTTCGGGTTATACACACTTACGCTAATGTGTAATGGTAGGGTGATTGTGAGATGAAATGGAGGACCTACAGTTTAACGTGGAATCCGAACCACGGTGGAGGCCTGGCATTCCCCACATTCACAAGATGTCTTGTCAGAGGTGAAGGAAGGGTTTGGTAATCAGATAAATCTGTGCCGGGACCGAGGATTGAACCCCGGCCGTATTTATTTATAAATTAAGCCAAATTGTTTATATATATTTTAAAAAGTTCATATTTTCAGAAATAAATCATTAGTAAACTAACATATAATTATTTATTATTTTAAATATAATACTGTATTCTTATTTATCATTATAGATTTATTTTCAGATTCTCACTTGAATTCAATCTTTAAGATGAAGTTATAAACAATTTCTTTTTTTATGATTGGTAGTAAGAAAACTAGCCTTAAATAAATGTATTTTATTCTTTAACTTGAAAAATAACATCTAGAAATGGAAAATGAGCTCGAGACCTTTGGCTTAGTACGCCAATGCTCTGCCACTGAGCTATCCAGGAGCCACCCCGTAGCCAGGGTCAATATTCACTCATATTTTAAGGCAGAATCTGTTATGTACGTTCCTAAATCACCAGCTACATATGAGTGATTGATTAAGATCAAAATAGCTATAGTCATTTTAAATATAGCTAGAATTTGCAAAAATCATTCCTCAGGATTAATTGTAATGTCAAATACTACCAAGATTCACATTTAGAACGTTTTTGGAAGAAAAAAAATCAGTCATCAGTAAACTACCCATAAATGATATTAACCCCGAAAACAACTAAACAGTGTTATTTGTTATGTTAAACACTCCCAAGATTACAATATAGAACCAAATTGTCAGAGCTAATAACTATAAAATATATAAAGTTTTTGAAAAATCTGTATTCAGTAAACCAACTATAAATGATATTTTATCCCAAAAACGACTAAACAATGTTATTTAGTATATCCAACACTCCCAGGATACCCATTTGGAACCAAATCATTAGGGCCATTTGTAAAATAGCTCATGTTTTTGAAGTATCAGTTATCAGTAAACTAACCATAATTGAGGTTTTAACCTCAAAATAACTAAGCTTATATTGTTTTTTGATTTACCAAACAATCTCTAGAAATATATTTTTTAACAGAATTGTTAGAGCTATTTTCTAGATATAAAGAGTTTAAAAAAAAATCCCACCAGTTAACTACCATTTAACCAATTTTTGCACATTAACCAATTAAATCATGAATTTGAGAAAAGAACAAATTCGAAAAAATCCATTTTGTGTTTTCCACGTAGCCTAACTATTATGGCCAATCCCGATTGTTTAGTGTAGATGTCAATAAAGTCTGACTTTTCTTTTTGAGAGAATTAGAAACACAATAAGTCAATGAATAAGTTTCTTTCTCCAACACATATTTTACATGACTTAGCTCCTTTCACGACCACATGCAACGCCTATAAGTCAGCAGAGATTATTCTGTATAACACTTCTTGGTCATGGCGAACCACATGGAAACAAAAGGGGTTCAATCCAAATAGTAACAAAGTATCAGGAAGTATTGCAAAACTGATATCCAAACACACTCATTCATTTCCTTTGAGGGGAAAGAAGTAATATACTTACTCGTAGATTCTCACCTCACTATCAAACAGATGCATCAACTTTTTGCTATAAAACACGTAATTTGTGAAACCACATATAGTTTTTACAGAGCATCTTTTCTTGAAAATTGTAACTATGGGTTTTAATGAGTGAAGATCGATGTGTGCAGGCTGCGTGAAGAGTTGAATACTAGATTCAAAAGCCCACATATCTTTGAACCAGAAAAGAGTGAATCTCAGGATAAAAACGATATTCATTAAAGAACAAGTTAAAGATTTATAGGTCATTACAGTAAATTCAGAAAATATGTAGAAAATTAAGAAAATGTAACGAGCATTTCCTTTCATTTCCACCAAAATCTGCCACATCCTAACGTCCCAATGCAAGAGGTGTTTAACATGGGGCAATTATGGGTGAATATATTCAATATGTGTGACCTAAAAATAAGCAACTGTGACATCTAGATATGTATCACGAAGGCCAAGTTAATAAAGATGTAAACAAAGATTTTTTTTTCAAAGACTATATTGATGAATTTGTTTCTGAAAAGGTAGATCATTTACATATTTCCTGTTATTGTCGCCCAGGAAAAAAATTAAAAAACATACCGATATAAGAATGTGTCTAGGGCTAGCAGCTTCACAGCTATTATTTGATAAGATCATATATTAACTTTCCCTAGAGGGGCCATTATTTTCTACCATACTACAGGGAATTTCGTGTTTTTAAGAATCAACTTAAAAAGTAGTATTGCGTTTACAAAATGGAAGATTACATGATGCTCAGGGGTCTCCAAACTACTGCCCGCCACAAGATTATATCCAGCCCGTTTCAAAATTTTATCAAAAAACAAACCAATTCTTTCTCTTCGTTATTTATTAACTACACAGTTTATTTGGAATGTCCAGTTTCTGTCCGCACGCCGCGTGCCTCCTCCATGACACCAAGCCAGATTGCTGTCGGAATTGCAAACCCTCATTTTCAGTTTCAGGCGCCATTCCTTATACCGACAACAGAACGGCTTGACTGTGACGATTTTTAACTAGTTCCAAGTCTCCCAGCATAGGGTTATCAAAGGAAAGTTCTGAAAGATGTTAATTTGTAACGTTGCTTGAGATCAACGTTACAAGCAAGAAGCAAATATGAGTTAAATAACACCAAGTCTACAACCACGAAGAGTGGACATAACAAGACTCACCGAAACTGCCCCGTTTCTCGGTCTCTGTGTGTGAAGTCTCATCAACAACATCCCGGCCCGCATACATTGTTCTCGCCCCGAGTGAAAAGGCGTAACTGATAGACTGTGGAGGTGTGGCGTGGTGAGCGTGGCATTTCTCGCGTTGCCCCATGGGAAGTGGTCAGAGGATGATCACGTGATGTTCCAGACGTCTCTCCAATGACCTATTTGTTCTTTACCACCAATCCCGCTGTTTCATGTGAATGTTCTACTATGTTCTTTTGGCTTCCCCTATGTTCCCCTCCTCTCAGAGAAAAATTGCTTATAATCTGATGTCATTTGCCTTAAGCGGCACTTCTTGGTTTGTCCGTGTCTTGGACACACATCACGGGATGGGATTATTCCCAAAGGTATAAATTCAAATTTCGGCCGTACTACTCAAAATTTACTGTTTGGAAAATAGTTAAAGAATATTTTAATAGACTATAGGTTAGGTCTAAATTCTCTTTTTGGCCAGTACATTCTAAATTTCCTTTCGACTTTCATCTGTCATTTTCTGTAATATTGTAAGAATGGCGAAGTACGTAGATTAATATGACGTAATGCTATTTTTTGTTAAATATATTGCCAGGGTTTTGCCCTTCCGGCTTGTTGTCCCGAGATTGAAACTATGAGGGACCTTTTGTATATTTTTTTAACTTACCTTTACAAGGCGAATGCCTGGATTAATTTGGGTTAAGAATAATATAAGTATTTTACTTTCTTTTTGGGTTGCCATTTAAGTAATACGCCAATGTTTTGTAACTATGAAGCGTACGTAACTTTCCTTTGTAAAATGTAATGTTTAGCGCTGAAGCGCACTGCGGGTTGCCGCTGAGGCCTGTTAAGGGGCCGTAAGCTACGTAGTGAATGTAATTGTTAGGATAAGGTTGCTATGGATACAGCGCCTCAGTATAGTTATGGGCATAACCCCTTTACCTCTTTTTTGTTTATGTAATAGCTACATTGTAAAAGTAATTGTTAGGACAAGGTTGCTATGGATACAGCGCCTCAAGTATAGTTATGGGCATAACCTTTCTTTTTTCTTTTATTTTATGTAATTCTCTTCTAACTATCTGTTGTTACTTGTATACATATATTCACATATATACATATATAATTATTGTTAATCTTTCTCAAATAAATAATTATTTATTATACTCGCAATCTTTAATTTACATCGACAAGTTCAAAGTAATTTTGGCTGATCTAACAAAAGTCTCTCGTTCCATTCCTTTTGAGTATTAAGGTATAATAGTGATGGTGATTGAGAAGGGTTCATGGCGACAGATTATTGAATAGGTCCAAGTATAGGCCTATCAACAAATATGTGGTCCTAACGCTCTTCTGCAATTAAATCATTTCCTGTTTTTTTCTTGCCCTCTTTACCTAATTGTACGTGTTCACCTGCCCTTGTCCTGTAGAGGAGAAGGGGGTGGTACAACCTAATTTAAAAAAAAGTATTTATATTGACTAATTATTATAAATATAATTTATTACATATAAATTGATTCATTTCTCACAGAGAAGAATCAACATCAATCACTTTTATCAAACACTGAATGACCTTGGATTATTATTATTATAATTATTATTAGCACCGCGTCTTACTACCCGTTCGGGTTATACGCACTTACGCTAATGTGTATTGGTAGGGTGATTGTGAGATGAAATGGAGGACCTACAGTTTAACGTGGAATCCGAACCACGGTGGAGACCTGGCATTCCTCACATTCACAAGATGTCTTGTCAGAGGTGAAGGAAGGGTTTGGTAATCAGATAAATCTGTGCCGGGACCTGGGAATGAACCCCGGCCACCAGCACAGAGGTCTGACACCTTACCCCTAGACCACCAGGTCACCAAATGACCTTTGAAAGTGGAATTGTTTTATAGACATGACTGGCAATATGACTTGAATATAAATTTGAATCCTGAAACAAATTTGATTTATGATCTATTTGCGCATGTCAAGGCATTCAGGGCAAAATTAATTCTAATTGAAGAACAGGTGAACCTTACTTTGGTCCGCAAAAATGTGTAAAATATATTAAGTGGCCCACATAGCAATGAGTTTGGAGACCCCTGCATAATGATGATGATTGTAAATAGCAAACAATATGTCACAGTGAAGTTAGTAGAATCTAATGTGATAGTAAATTTAGACAAAGTGTGGCCTACATTTTCAAAAAGGTACCCATATTAGATGATTCATCAACAAAGAGTACCTACGTCTCGTTCTGGAAAGATAAAAGTTGTTCTTTCTTTATTCAATGAATTCAGGTACAATGCAGATCCACTTGGTGTTTTAAAAGCTATAAGCCTCGTAGACTATGTTATGAAACACACGTTTGATCTTGGGAAAGGTAACGTCCAAACACTTTCTATGATACCAAGGGAAGCAGATCCAAAGCTTACAGTTTCTATACATTCAAAGAAAATTGATGACTTGAAAAGATTGTGAAAATATATGTTGAGAATGAGGATGCTATGATCTTTTATACTGAAATTATCTTGCAACGTTCGTTTGTGCCATCAAAAGCCATGAATAGATTGTTTTTTATTGAACCATATGTTAATAACGTTGTAGTGTTGTTCATGTACTGAACATAATATTATCCAGATACATTTCATATCCATGTTTAATTTTGAACTTAATATTTTCACATAACTTTGTATTTTTATATTTCTGAGATATTTTTTAAGGTGTGCGCCATTTGTAAATTAAATATTACACAACATCATCATTCACAATAAGATGTACCAATTTTGGCGATAGGCTTTTTATCATCCCTTAAATTGTAAAAGATAATTGGATAAATAAACCAAGTCTATAAAGTTTTAAGATGTATAACATAGTATATTAATTTGAATACATCATTTTTATCTTCGATCTTATACTCAAACAAAGACCTCAATACAAAATTAAAAACTGAAAATTTTTCAATAAAGCATGTGAAATTAGACAGTTTTTTTGTTCTCCCAAAAAGTATAAATTTTTCACTTAATTCCTTTCTCAAATTCACGATTCCATTATAAAGTGCTAATTTTTGGTTCAAACAATTCCCAGAAATGTATTTTAATCAAAATCGCTAGTGCCATTTTCAAAAAAATGTGAAATAAAAAAAATTACCCATCAATAAACTACCATTAATTGAAGGGCTAGTATAAAAAATATAAATGTGAAAAGGTCCTTTAAAATCTAAATAAAAAAGTATAAACAAAATCTATCAAATTGCCTAACCTCTACCTTGCTGACGGACAGACAGACAGACAGACATGGAAATGATTAGAATTGTTAAATCAACTATTCTGAGTTCGTGTTCACATAAAATGCAAAAATTTGCCATAATCTCGAGATTGAATTTTTTTCAAGATCAAATTACTTTCTCTTGATATGAAAAAGAAAAAAATATGATAAAGTTGTGTTTAACGCATGTTCGTATCTAATTATAGTATATTTCAACATTAATTAATTTACCTTAACAATGGTACACGAAAATCATAGAATGACAAGTTTGAAACCTTATAACTTATGAATTGTAATGATTTGAAATCAGTGAATCACTATTTAAAGCTTATAATTATTATATACCTGTTAAAATTATTCTGTAACATATTTTATTATCGAATGACCTTAAGTTCTAATAACTAGAACTGTATTAAGACGCGTTGGAAAAAAAACACCAAATAATAACCAACCAGAGTTTCAGTATTCTCTCCTCTAATTACCTACAGTGCACACACACATGCCACACATATGGTATCCCCTAATTACTACGCGTTCTTTTATTTGACGAGTTTTGCTTCCCTCTCAGTAAGTCACATGATCCAGTCTTCCTATCGCCATGTCTCTTTCATTCCTCTCCCCACTCCGCGTCTATACACGGCAGAATCTCTCTTTCCTCGTCTCCGGGGAGTTTAAAAAGCGCTGGGGATTTTTTCCATCGCTCCCACTACGAGGTATTCTGAGCCGCCGATGGAAGTTCGGTGTAACCCTAACAAGTGGAATCAGGAAGCTGAAACGGGGCGGGAGGGAGGGGGATAAGAGGACGGATGATGGAGAAGGGGGAGGATCGGGGAGATAGATCCACTAAAGAAAACGATATAGAGTAAGACACAATCGATTTTCTGCATTCTAGAAGAAACGAGTTTACTATGTAACTTACTCTCAGTTTAAAGAATCACTCGACTATTAAGAGAAAAACGAGGAAGACATAGATAGTGTAAGGGAGAAAACTAGGAAAGAAAAGTATACGGCGAATAGAAGAAAAAAAAAGACGACTGAGAATATATAGAATAAAGTAAAAGTGGAAGAAGAAAGAGTAAAAAAGGAAACGTGAAGGCTGTGAAAATAAATGACGCAATGTACTGTTAGTTGGAGGTGCTTGCGGTATCTCGGAAATGGGAAGATCTTTCTCGCAGTTTTTTTTATTGCAGTCTATTTTTGTTATTTGAACGAGGTTCTGATACGTGGCACCACTTTATTAGATGATTTTTAAAATTAAGTGTTTTCTTTCAATCTTTACAAAAACCAAATTGGTTTCATAGTTAATACGTGTAAGTTCTTTTTATAAACAATATTTTGTTAGTAACATTTGTACGTGGGTAGAATGTTTATTACAATTTTATTCAATTTTAAACAAAATAATATACTAAATACTTTCCAAATAAATTATATTATTTCATTACCATAAACAAGGCAACCAACTCTTATGGTCTGGTTGGTTAGTTCATAGTTCGTGTCTTGAGAAGCTATAATTTACTAGTAATGGTGTTTATTAAATAGTTTTTCACCCTCCCTCCTTGCGAATTCAAGTGCATTAACTCTATATTATATATTTATTATCCTTACACCATAAGTCTATTGTCACAAAGCAGATACCCTGGACAGATAGAATGACGTCATAATCACACGAACACATATAATTATCATATTATTTCTAATTAAATAAATCCAGTATTACTTTTATATAACTATTAGTTATTGCGTCTCTATAGTATCAAAAAAGGTTTTAAGATAGAAATACATAAATTAACGCGTTTTTTTTTGTCTTATCTCTAATGGAGTCGTATGGCATACGTGTTCTCAGTAGTAAGCTTGTTTACACCAGTTAGATCATTTATTCTTTAAATATAAAATGGAGCCAGAACACGGGGTTCAAACACAGAACCTTTTGGCTTGGTACGCTAGTACTTTAACCACTTATCTATTGAGAATAATATCATTCCCAAAATCATATCTCACTCATTTTAAGGCAGAGTCTGTTATGGACGTGTAGTAACCATCAGCTACATATGAATGATCAATTAAGATCACGAGCTTTAAGATAACTCAGCAATAATTCGATTCTTGTGTGCGGGTGTCATTTTTAAATTTAAAGACGATCTGGCTATAAATTGGCTATACAAACCATTATTTAAATAGCATGTAATTCAAAAATTAAATGTAATTAACTAAAATTATATAAAAATATCATGAGCCTAATAATGTTTCTTAATAAAAACACAGAAAATGTTCCAAATTGCTATTTTATAATATGTGAGGGCTCAGTTATAATAATAATTATACATACGTATACTTTCAATAATAGTACACAAATGTAAATGTATATTAAACTGTATTTTATTTTTAAATTATTCGAGTTTTATTTAATTAAATTTAACTTTCATGACGGGATATTAACCATAAGATAAGAAATTGTATTTCTTAACTTCACTATTTAATTTGTGTAATAATAGTATTAATAATTATTTTTCCTGTTTCCCTCGGGGGTCTTGGAGTAAATTTCTTGACTCAGAATCCGATGTTTGTAGGTTGAAACCCAGCTGGGATCGACTGATTTTTCTCGAGCGAAAAAAATCAATTGCACAATTTCCTTTGGAAAGGGAAGTTAAACCAAGGTGATTGTGGCTTGTAAAAGAACGCTGGAAGCTATGTGAAAATACCTTTCCTGGCAAAATTGGTAGGACCTTTCACTCTCACTCATAGAAATTCTCCTGTGAGGATATAATAAGTCGGTTCAGAAAGTGCGCGTTAAATACTGCAAATAAATTAATAAAAGGTCATATTGTTAACATTATTAACACACCACTACACCATAGACTTTGTGTTCATTATGTAATCTTGTGCTAAATAGTGGAGTGACGGCCAGACTGCGATTATCAGGAGAGCAGTGACCTGCAGTGAAGTGTTGCCAGGGTAGTTAGAGCTAGCTTAAACTGTACATGGGAAGTGTTATCATCACTCAGTAGAGCACTGTCTAAGTGGAGGCCATGGGAATGAGGTTTGTGAGGAGTATGCTAGCTGTCACGAGGAGAAACAAGACTAGGAATGAAGTTTGTGAGGAGTATGTTAGCTGTCACGAGGAGAAACAAGACTAGGAATGAAAGTTTGTGAGGAGTATATTAGCTGTCACGAGGAGAAACAAGACTAGGAATGACGTTTGTGAGGAGTATGTTAGCTGTCACGAGGAGAAACAAGACTAGGAATGAAGTTATCCAGGAAAGAATGGTGGTACAGGGAGTACAAGAGATGGTAGAAAAAGCAACACTGAGATGGTATGAGCAGATAACAGAGACTGTGCAAGTGAGAGAAGAAGAATGGAAGAAATTAAAGAGTAAAATAATGTAAGGATAGAGGAAGATGCAGGCATTTTACTAAACTGAACTGGCCACAAGCTGGAAACATTTGGTGATTATGATTATGATTATGATGATGGTGATGATGATTAAAACACTCACTAGTCGGTCATCAGTGAAAATATATTACTACATGAGGTAATTATAATAGAGACTGTGTATGATTAGTCAGCGAGTGGGTGAGATTATATCACAACTACAATAAAATTTAAAAAAAACTCTGCCTACCCTAGCTTCACGCCACGCCACTGAGGAGGAGGGATTGTTTTGTTTCTTTAAATGGAATATTGAAGATCTAATATCCACTCTAAAGGAAACCAGAACACGTATTAAATATCATCATTAATTCTATAGGAGTATTTATTTTATAATCAAGCTCTGGGAATAGTTTTAAAGACCAAATAGGGTTTGAATTCGATATAGATTTATGTAAGGCTTAATAACGCTTGATTTAATAAAGGCAATCAACAAGCTCTAGGTATACGTTAAAGATCCCCAACAAGATGTGTGTGGGGAGTGGGGCGGGGATCTAGTGGTAATGTACCTTTACTGAAGACCCTTACCTTCCCCCCCTACCCTTCCAAAACCACCCCGGCCGAATCACGACTTCATTCAAGTGGGACCACGCAACCACTTGCTGGAACTCGTTAATTAATGACGACGAAACAAAGACCAGGTATTAGTTTTATTTTAAACATTTTTGTGAACTTTTATTATCAATATAAAGACCTTGTTTTACGTCTCGTGGCATAATAGGCCAGCGTCAGCAAAGCAGTTGTATATATGGAGAGAATATTAATTATATCTTTATGATGTTAAAATTAATTAATTGAAATAATGTTGTTCCAAATGATAAAAAGGAAAGATAATTTAAAAAGATTAATATTGCACAGAGGATAGCTGATACACCACAATTTTATTTTATTATTTTCTCTTATAATTCAGTGATGAATTTTCAGGGATACGTTTGGAAGTTTGTAATAAACGTTTTGTTCAAAAAATATGCAATGTTTCAATATCTTCTAAAACACGTTTTTACTCAAGTATGGGCACATTAAATTGTAAAAAAATTTATGGGATATGTAAAGAGTCTAATTCTTAAAATTCCTTTTCCTCCTCTATTTTTTTTATTGCTCAATTTTGCTGTAAAATCCAATCTTATTCTAGGCTTGAAAAGAAGCCTGGGTTTTATCTATACAAATATACTTGGTTTGATAACACTTACTGAACACCATTAATTTGATTCCCTTTATATATATAGTTTGTTTCCATTATTATTATTATATCACTATAAAGTATTATACAATATTTAAATAAAATATTTGGTTGTCCTATCGATGGATAAGTGTTTGGAATTATTTGTAGAAATATTTATTATACAAAACTTTATCACTATATCACTATATATGGAGAAGGTTGGGTTATTTTTTCTTTTTATTTAAGCAATGCATTCATGCTATACGCATCCACTTATGTACTATTTAGGCTTATGAGTTAGGGATAAAGAGGTTTTAATTTAGAGAAAGTGTAACCACATTTGAATGTAGGGAGAGTGGAACGCCATTTTGAAAATATCACTTTCAGTACACCCAACAGGGATGTATATCTCGATCTCGCTGTCATCGGTAGTCAAGTCTAACACGAGAGTGACGGCTTATACTGCGACGCCACCGAAGCAGGTTGGCTTTTATCACCAAAAATATTGGTAATAACGTCATTTCAAGACAATAATATATTCTAACAAAGAGATGCAATACCTTATTCTTGAATTTCATTGCGTTTTGCATTTGAGAGATATTTGTTCTGAAGCACTTATAAAATCCCTGCATAATGTTAGTTACATCACAAAAAAAGTCGTTACATTTTAGGTTAATACAACACTTTTAGTTATAATAAATAATCCAAATTTGGTGTATGAATTTTGAGGCTCTAAATACTGACTGCTCACATTATGATAGTTTCTAACGATTCTAACGGTACGCGGTCGAATCCATCTCAGCGTCCTTGCTTCGACCCTGACTGGGTTAATATACGACCTGATCTCCGTGGATTCACGTGCGTCAGTTTATAACTCAGCGGTAGATTTAAATATTTTAGTATATTGTGTTTGAGCACCAGGAAGTTTCATGTTCACTACCAACGATTAGACTGGATTTGATTTCAATTAAAGCTAACTTGAATCAAATATAATAAATTAATACATAGGAATAATTTATTGTACACATTTGGTTATTTATCAAATAATACATCTAATGGTGAAAGTTTGAGTGACTATTTAATCTCCAACTCTATGACTGCGTGAGAGTGTAACACACGTCTTCTCTGTTTGCTGGTGTTATCTCGAGTGTAACACACGTCTTCTCTGTTTGCTGGTGTTATCTCGAGTGTAACACACGTTCATTATGTTTGCTGGTGTTATCATGAGCGTAACACACGTTCATTCTGTTTGCTGGTGTTATCATGAGCGTAACACACGTTCATTCTGTTTGCTGGTGTTATCACGAGCGTAACACACGTTCATTCTATTTGCTGGTGTTACCTCGAGCGTAACACACGTTCATTCTATTTGCTGGTGCTACCTCGAGCGTAGCACACGTTCATTCTGTTTTCTGGTGTTATAACGAGTGTAACATACGTCCATTCTGTTTGCTGGTGTTATCATGAGTGTAACAAACGTCCACTCTGTTTGCTGGTGTTATCGCTAGGGTAACACACGTCCACTTTGTTTACTAGTGTTATCTCGAGTGTTTTAACAATGGATGCCGGGAGATCTTCTGCAACCCTCACCAGATTCCATTGGACAATTTGTCTTGATAGACAGAAATTAAGGTCAGCCAAGGTCGCGTTCACTATTACTTAAAAAATTGCAACTTGTTTCGGGGAGATCATTTGACCATCTGTCTTGTTCTTTAGTGTTAGATTGCTAGTTTTGAAGAAACGTAACTACTAAAAGACACAATATGTGTTATAACATTATTTTAGAACGTAGGTCCAAGTGACGATTCAATGCATCCTTCACTAAAATTCATAAATCCTGCTAAAGTTAACAAGAAATATATGTTAAGCTTCATGATAAAGTCATCAAAAATAGTTTTACTGAACTGTTATTAGGACAGCTATTTTCAATCAATTAATTAAACTAATTCTCTTTTTTTCACAATTTCCTAGCAAACTTTAATCAACAGAGTAAAAACCTTCAAATCTAATCCAATTATAATAACATTGTGTTACTATATCAAATATTAAAATTCACATCGATGTTTTCAATATTATGATGGAAAAGTAGCGAAAGAACGTCATGTGTGTATATATGTAGAATTGACTGTCTAACGGTAAAATAGTGTGACAGGGGTCATGCTACTAGTGTTTCATAATCTGCTAATGCTGAATGTTCCAAGGGCCAAGCTAATAGTGTTTCATAATTTGTTAATGTTTAATGTTCCAGGGGCCAAACTTCTACGGTTTTTTTAATTTTCTGGTGTTTTGGTTTCAAGAACTATGCTAGTAGTGTTTCAAAATTAGTCATAAATAAAACGTCACCTCAGTATGTAATGTACATTCAGTCGTGTTACAATTTTTTTTAGACTGTTAACCAGAACATCGGCAGTTTAGTCTATCACGAGAATGACGCCTTATACTATTCGGCCCCCAAAGCAGGTCTATTTTAACTATAGTTATACAAATATATTTTTGGCTGAACACATAATTTATAAATTAAGTTTTAAATACAACTTTTCAACCAAATTAAGTAGTCTAGTACGGCGTATGGGCACAGCGCTCTGATTGGTTGAATTTGGTCACGTGACAACTCCCCCTCGTTCTCTGATTGGCTGTTGGTTTTCCCCCTCTTCTCCCACTCCTTCTGACCCCCTTCCCCTCCTCATGACCCCTTCCTTTCCTCCTGACCCCCTTTACAACGTTAAAAACTTGTTTATTCTTGTCAAAACTCTTTTTTTTAACTTGTGCTCATTGATTATTTATGTATTCGCATTGCTTTTTTATTTGTTATCAATGGTTAATTATGTATGCTCATTATTTTTTTATTTGTGATCATTGGTTAACTATGTCTGGTTTGGATTGGGACGGGGTGTTGAGTTAATTTATTTATTTTATTTGTGCTCATTATATATTTTTAGTGCTCAATATATTTTTATTAGTACCCTTTTGTATTTTATGGTTGGGTAGGATTGGGACGTGTTCAGGAGTTTATTTTATTTTATGCAGTCCATGGTGTTGAATGCTCCTCCTATGGCATGTCGGCATGGAGCACGGACGTTTTCTGACGGCAGCATAGCGTAGAGTGAACATTGGCTCCCTCTCACAAGACTCTGTTGGACTGCCTTTCACTTCCCGGAACAAACAGCACGAACCTCTCTTGACGACCGTTTGGGGGTAGAGTGTGATAAATGGTTGTCCTGTCTTGACCCCTTTCACTTCCCCTCAATATCCCCTCCTTCAAGGTATGTGTCGCAACCCCTTATGAGGTAATGGGTATTTTTGCAACAAGAGAGCATTGACATAGCTCTGATTTTGTACAATCATGGGCCTCAGAAGCCTCAGTTAGGGGCCACTATCCCCCACTCAAAAGGTCTACTAAAATTTTGGTATCGTACATTGACATGCGCAGCTGTAGTTATCCGTCACGGATCGGAGGAGTAAAGTAGTAATATAATTCGAACTCACGACCTCCCCCGCCATATTTTTATGAGTGACACGTACCCTTTCTGGCAAATCCTGTGGTAAGGATGATTAAGAAATTCTTCCTAAGGGAGAAATACCTACAGTTTACACGGGAGGGATTTGATTTCCTCCCTCGCCAGAATTATATGAACCTGACATTTAGACGGCGTGTACACCGGGATTCGAAACTTAATATCTTTAGCACGGCTAATGTATGTTTGAAAGGTCGTACTTCCTGCACCCCAATCATTTTCGAAGGGGCCGCCCATCTGGGCTATCCACATATTTATATTAATGGAACAGGAATCTATGATAATGATAGGAAGTGTTTGTCTGTGTGTCTGATTGTGTGCGATGCCCAGCCAAAAGTACGGCACGCAGAGTTCTATCATTTTTAACATAGGTGTTTGGGAGGGATTAGAATGCACCTCGAGGCCGGATTTTTAGTTAGCTTTTTAACAATGCTATTTTTTAACACAATACCACAGTGGGTCACTGGGAAAGCCGTGGGGGTTTGCTTGCTATGAATAATTTTAAAGTTATGTGTGCCCTCTATTGCATGAGGGTAGATATGAAACTATTTGAAAAATAACACCATAAATTCATCCGACCATATTTGAACTCCATCACTGACAAAAAAAACTAGGTCCTTGGTTAGCAATATACAGTAATAATGCATTTTATACATACATCGATGGTCGCATAGTCTAAGGAGTCACAAGACCTCTGATGACAAATTGATCAACGTTTGAAGCAAATGTGGGTACACATTCTACCCGGTATAGAAAACTCTGGTCAACCAGAAAAGCTCCTTTGAAAATGGTGGGGTGCAGGAAGTACGACCATTATAGCAGATACTAGCCAAGCTAAAGATATCGTAGTTCAAGTCCCAGTGAGCATGACGATTAATTGTCAGGATCATCTAAATCTGGCGGGGGGAATAGAATCCCCACTGTGTAAACTGTTGGTATTTCCCCCTCTTGAACAATTTATTAATCATCCCTACCTAACGTTTCCCCAGAAAGGGTACGTGTCACTCATATAGTTATGGCAGGAGAAGTCATGGGTTCGAATCTCGCTTTGGTGAACTCAGGTAGTTTTCTACTCTCCCTCACTCTACGTAAACCCTGGAAAATTTATACCTTAATCCTCTGTTCCATGATAGATAGCTACATCCATTCATGTCAACGGACGATACCAAACAACAAATTTAAGTAGTCTTTTGGGGTATGGGATAGCGGCCTCTAACTGAGAATTCCGATGCCCCTTATTGTGCATAATCAGAGCTGTGTCAATGCTCTCTAGTTTCGAAAACATCGGGAAAAACCCATTACGACATGGGGGATTAGGGGGAGGGGCTGCAACATTGCGATGACGACACCGGGAAAATCTATTTCTCGGGGGAGGGTTGCGACATTATCCAAGGTCGTGAACTATTACTGTCTTGTTAAGCCACCAAACTAGCACCAGTTATCAGAGAAAACCAATTACCACATAAATGGTGAGTGTTGTGACATCATTGAAGGTTGTGTTCTATTTATGCCTTGTCGAGCCTCCAAACTGGCGTTAGTCATCAGGGAAAACCCATTTCCACATAGAAGGAGATGTTTGTGACATCATTCAAGACCATGATCTATTCCTATCTTGTGGAGCCGCCAAACTGGCACCATCCATCAGGGAAAACCCATTGCCACATAGATTTGGAGGATTGTGACATCATTCAAAGTCGTTTTATATTTCTGTATTGTTGAGCCGACAAAATGGCGCCAGTCATCAGGGAAAATCCATTGCCACATAAAAGGGGAGGGTTGCGACGTCATTCAAGTTCGTTAACTATTACTATATTGTCGATCTGCCAAACTGACACCAGCTATAAGGGAAAACCCATTTAAACATAGAAGGGGAGGGTTGCGACATCATTCAAGGTCATAAACTATTCTTGTCTTGCCGCCAAACTTGAGCCAGTCATGAGGGAAAATCCATTGCAACATAAGGGAGTGGGGGAGGGGGTTGCGACACATACCTCTAAGGAGGGGTAGTGAGGGGAAGTCAAAAGGGTCTGAAGGCAGGAGGAACCATCTCTCACACTCTTCGCTAAGTGGACGGCCAGAGAAGATGCTCACTAGCGATGCCGAAGGAGGAGCGCCTGGCACTGTAGACTGCACGCCACTAACTAAATAAAAAACTCCAACGCTCCGTCCCAATCCTACGACAATAAACTCCCCCAAACCAATAAAAAAACTCCAACCCCCGTTTGAATCCCTTTCAGACATAAATAACCAATGAGCACAAATAAAAAGCAATGAGCACACACAAATAACCATTAAGCACACATAAAAAAGCAAAGAACACAAATAAAACAAATGAGCCAATTTTAAACATGTTTGGAACACTGTCAATGGGGTAAGAGGTGAGAGCGTAAAACCAACAGCCAATCAGAGAGCAAGTGGCGTGGTCACGTGAACAAATTCAACAAATCAGAGTGCTGTTTCCATAGGGCGTGCTAGCTACTTATATGTAAGGGACCAGATGATTGTGTATACTGAGTCCATGAATTTGCGTTCCTTTGTTAAGTCATTAAGACATTGTTATATTTTTATGACACCCTAAACAGTATGATAACGTTTAGGACCTCTTTTTGGCTACAATCAGATCATCTAACACTATTTTCTTGGACCTAGCTAGGTCAGTGACTGGTTTCAGTCACGATTGCACCCTTGCTTGTGTCTCTATTTACGGTGCGCAACTTGTGGTAACACTACTAGGTTGAAGTAGTGGCCCACGAGATAATGCTTTGTTCCGGCCCCTTCAGGGCCATATGTATGTGAGTGTTCAGAGATAGTTTGTACTAGCTATTGTATGCCCTAGTAATGGGTCAATGTATAACTTTACTATTTATTGTTCTGGCAGTACTCATTAGGATACGACCGTCACTAGTAAAATAATGTGTAGATGCCTGATTGTTAGCCATCTATTATTTGTAAAATGGAAGCTCCTCTTCTAGAGTATTATTCTTAGGTTTTTTGTAACTCTCCTTGAGAGTTAATACAAGCTAGCCAGCTTAAATTATATTCTTCTTGGTAACTCTAAAAATATAGGATTTGATGCAATGTTTCTATTTTCAATTGTCACTATCATTCATGATCAGACCTCTCAGATATCAGTCTGGTACTAGCCTGGCTAGATTGACTTTATGTATATTGCCTAGAACTTAATTCCTTTTTACTGTTGCCAAGTTGTAGCAGACGCTTCTTCGTTCGAGTAAGAGAGAATATCCATATTTCTAGAGTTGTCAAACTAAACGAAATGTTATATATAACTTCTTTCAGTTACTTTTTACAAAGTGTTAAAAGCTATTCGTCCAAGCGTATGTTTTCTACCTCGATAGTAGAATACGTTTATCATTCATTATTTGAATTAATATATTTTCACTCATATGTAATTCTATATCTTTTTGTTTGCTATTTAATAAACTTATTTGTTAAACTTATATATTTCTGTGATGCATTTTCCTTCCATATCCTTCATCAAATATAACTTATGTAATTATAAAATATTAATCGTCTCTTTTTCTACTTGAAAGGAGAAGCATAATTAGAAGTTGAAAATATAAAAATATATAAGATTAAGCTATCAAATATTAACGTTATTTTAGATTTTAAAAAATCTAGAACCTAATCACTATGAATTTTGTTGCTAAAATGTTACTTAATTCTTATGATATTTCCTGTCATATTAATACAATAAAACAAATAAATATTTAACTAGATTGAGCAGCTAATAAAAGTTCATATACAATATTAATATAAAATAAATATGAATTTTTGCGTTGGTAGAAGGGGGGACTATATAGTAATCTGCCAATGGAATTGTGCAGTGAGGGATTAAGGAAATATATAATTGGATTCTTCCACCAATGCTGACATGGGTACAAATATTTTCTATTAAATATTTTGAGAGCTGTATGGTGTTAGAGATTGGTCTATCCATCAAATTAGAAAAAGCACCGAGTAATCAATATTTTAACACTTCCTTTCTTAATTAATATAGGTGTGACAATCGATGCAGGCTACCTGTAAATTGTGATAGATAAATAATTTTCTATATAAAATGGCTCACATTAAAATTGGTGAATATTGTAGTAAATTTTATAGCTACTATATGTAGTCGTGACTAATTTATTTGAAATATTTTATCCAGGTTCCCTTATATAACGATCCTTTATCATATTTACACTTTGTCTAGACCTATATCTTGTGTTAGAATGTATGAACTTAAATAAAATTTACATATTATTTAAACAAGCTACACAATTAGATTAGATTATTTTAATTTTAATCTGGTTTGGTTTTCAAACTCCAGATATTTAACATTTAACTCATTGGGCAATCACATGCTAAACCAAATCAATAGGCTTTATTTAGTCTCTGGCAATATATTAATAGCAGCACTAAATTATCAAATACTTCCATTGTTAACAAAATATAAATTTAGTAAATATATAATAATGCGAGTTTTAGAATAAAACCGGCTTTCATTTATAAATGTGATTAGTTAATGTAAAGTTATCCATTTTCAAAATGTTCATATTTTTGAATTTATCAATGATTATATAATAGTTAAAAATAATTTTGGTATTGTGTAAATTATCGTCAATTGGCTAACAAAACTCTAATAACTTTATATTGAAGTAACTTTATTACTTACTCAATATTTTGACCTCATTATATTTAAATATATAATTATCTATAATATAATAATATATATTGTTTGTTTATGAAAGAAAAGCTCTCACACTGTTAGGATACAATATTCAACCTTTAAATATGAAAATTAATATTTAAATCTACACTGACTCTTTTTTGGAAAAAAATAATAATATAATGGGTCACCATTATAAGTTTAATAATAACAACTATTATATAATTATGATCAATTCATTCAATATAAATGTAAATAATGAATTATTTAAAGTTAATCTATATATACCTACATATAAATGTGTATATACATATACATACACATATATAAATTATTATTATTACTATTAATATTGATAAATAATGGTGATATTTGGCCGTCTGGTTGTCTCATTGCACCTTACTATGGGTAGTTGCTGCCTGAGCAGATAATCTGTGAGGAGTCTCCCTGTAAAAGATGCTGTTGCATCTGACCTTGGCTCTCAAGAGGATTCAACTCGAACCCCACTCGTGACCATCAATGGAGGTCTGGATGATACCTACCAACTAAGCTCCCAGTGTATAATAGTGATATTCTATTATATTATCAAAATGTTCGGGGTCTACGAACCAAAGAAAGGGAATTATTTACAAATGTTTGTTTGAATGAATTCTCTATTATTTGTTTGGTTGAAACTTGGCTATAGTGAGTTTGTTGATTACAATTAATTTCCCTCTAACTAAAATATTTATAGAGTCGATAAATTATATAGTGAAGATACTGTCTCAAGGGGTTGTGGTGTTCTCATTTCTGTCATTGATTCTATTTCTGGTGTGACCAGGAAAACTGACCTAGAGAATAATATGGAATGTGTTTGGATTGAGATCCCAACATTTTATGGCAAAAAACTGTTAGTTGAGAACATGTGTCTTGCTCCTCAAATAACAGGCGAAGTTTTTAACGATTACTTTACATTTCTTGAAGGTGTTTGGCTAACTACCCCTATTGAATAATACTACTAGGTGATTTTAACTGCCCCAAAATTTATTGGAAATATCATCATGCTCAAAGAATATAGTATTTCTACATTAATTTAAAAGCTACTCAACTTCTTGTTTCGACTAACATGGATTAGAACAACTTAATGAAGCTGATAATGACACTAACCTCCTTGACCTTGTTTTTGCTAATCTCAACCACCCCTTAGTAACTCATAGCTCTCAATCACTAGTGAATATTGTACTAGCTCACCCACATTTATTGATTTCACTTGAAGTGCCTATTAGTACTAAAATTACATATATTGACTATGTACGTGATGATTACCTTAATCTTTACAATGACCTGGCAACTGCTGATTGGTCTTGTGTTTATTCTACTACGGATGTTAATCTGGCTGTAGATAATTTTACCAATTTAGTCCAAAGGAAAATCAAAACTCATATTCCTCAAATTACTATTCCTAATCTTCCCGAATATCAAAATTGGTTTTCTTCTACTCTTAAATAATATATAGGGACAAAATAAAATCCAAAAAGTTTATACTAACAAATAATGGTGTATTCTATTNAAAAAAAAAGAAATATTTTTTTCAAAAAGTTTAAACTAACAAATAATGGTGTATTCAAATTGTTCTAACTTTCGTAAATTAGTTAATACTATTTTTACTATAGACAGAGACAAATGAATGAACTCAATAGAAAATAATATTATATGCAAACCCAATAAATTTTGGAAATTTGCTAAAAATATAGGTGTAAATAAAGTTTCTCCATATAACCTAAAAATGAATGGCAAGATTGTAGTGGATCCTTTATTAATTGCTAATGAGTTTGGGACTTACTCTCATTCCGTTTATAACTCAGCCCTTCCGGTCTTACCTTGCCCCGTTATTGAAACGAGCGCGCCTTTGTATCCTTGCCACATTACACCCTTGGATGTTGCTAATGTTGTAAACAAATTGAGTTCTTCTAGATGTGCCGGGGCAGATGGAATTCCAAGTTTTATTGTTATTTTTTTTGCAGGTTTCCCCTGTTGCCGACACCCCCCCACTTGCCAACAATTACATTGACAAGATGGGGAAGTTTTGGCTGATTTGATATGCGAGTTACAGGTTGTTTTCACAGAACCTTATCCTCGTTGCATGAGCTTTAATACATATGACTTGGTACCAATAAATTGTTTGTACAAAGTACGCGGTTTGAATTGTTTTGTAGCCCGACTCAGGACATTCCAACTTGACAGAAGCGTCAAGCAAGGCCGCCTGCGACAGGGCTGTATTT